>NDXB01017394.1:124790-146003 GCA_002631895.1 Agapornis roseicollis | reverse complement strand
ATGCTCCAGTTCCCTGATCATCCTCGTGGCCCTTCTCTGGACTTGTTCCAACAGCTCCATGTTATGGGGGTGATGGGCTTAATTATGAGCTGAACAGCTTAATGCATTGCAGGTATCAGTGTGCCTAACTTTGGGCTCATAACCTTGTTAACAGCCCACACTCAGTTGCAGTCATCTCTGAGTAGCCTTATTTCATACATGCTTTGATGGGTTTTGCTTCCCTGAGTGGGATGTGTGACAAAGCCCTTCCCTTTCACTTTGGTGTATTTACTCTGCAGTTATTATGTATTTAATGCCTGGGTAGTTAAGCTTGGATTTTAGTAGTACTGTTACATCATCCTGCAGGTCCCTAGGCACATGTGCTCTAAGTTGTCTCTTCTCTTTTCCCCCACCCCATGTGATGACATACTGGCTGGCTTATGTTCACTTGAGGGTTTGCCCTTTGTTTTTGTGTTTCTTCTGTATTCCTTGTCCTTCGTGACTCCACTCAAAAACTCTTGGAAGAGACTGCTCAAAGGGTTTTGTTAGGTGAGCAGTGGAGCATGTTGGTGTAAGCTCAGATGTGAATGCACCAAGGTTTCTTGGAGAAGCATAGTTCCAACTGGTGTGGAAGCACCACACAGAGGCTGTGGAAATGGCCACCAAGAGGACATTTTCCCCAGGCAAAGAGCACACTAAAGACCTGCTAATTGTGATCACTGTTAGGTCAGTGACTGTTGTCCTCAGCAAAGCCTTACATATATATGCACAGTCCTGCAAAACATCTTGTGTAACAGCTCTGAAGGAGCTCCTTGCAGCATAGAACAACTTCTAGTACAGAAGACAGCACTGTGCACCCAGAAGAACTAGGAATTGCTCAGCAATCTGTCCAAGGACAAACAGCCTTGGGAGGAAACATTGGTGGAGCTGGACCTACAGCTGGGTAAGAGGCATTCACCCTCTCTTTCATTTTACTGGAGACAAGTGAAATAGCAACGTTAGTTGTGAGCGAATTTTGCATTATAAACATAAATTTATCTTTTATAGTTGGTGTTCTTTGCAACAGTTTGTCTTTAATGTCAGTTGACAGCAGAAGTCATCTTGTTTCTCTGCTCTTCATTACACCTGTGATTGAAGAAGAATTCCCATTTAAAAAAAAAATAAAATCCTTAATTATGGCATTTATACTTAATAAAAGAACTCAAAGATGAAATTACAGACTTTGCAGAAATTTATATTTCAGAAAGTGTATCTTTCTCTCCAGAATGCTGGTGGGAGGTTACACTTAAAAGCATTAAAGTGTTGGTTTAGGTGACCTGTGCTATGGATTCTAATGGCTGAAAAATGGCAAGAAGTTTCTTGCTGAACTTATTCTCTGTTGGTTCCAGTGTGATGTCATGGTTGAGATCCATTTTGAAGGCTGTTAAAAGTTTGCATAAACTTTCCCGCTTTTTTTACCAGTGATACGTAAGAGTTTTACATATTGGAGAAATCAGCAAGGCAGGGTGCATTGTACTGATGCCACCCCTGCTTCTTTGGTTTTGTTCAGTCAGCAGGTAGTGAATGATTTCTATCTATGCAAAGACAGAATTACACCCATAACTTGGCAGTGTTTTATTTCCTCTCCCACTCTTGGATATCCAGCAGATTAACATCCTCTAAGGCTTCCTAGTTGTGAAATGGTGTATAAAGTAAAAATTGGTGGCAAGGGGCTAGCCTGCTTGTCCTAATCTGTTCTAACCTGGCAGTGTAGCTAGGAAGAATTTTTATCTGTTCAACATTTAATGCTGAAATACAAGTATATCCACTTGGATTTGGCATGATGTTGAATTTGGGGGTGGGAGGGGAAGCTGAGGGGGGTAAGAGGAGATTATTAGTTTCCTTTCTGTGGATAAAAATAAAAGTTATTTTTTCATACTTCATTGACAGGATGTTCTCTGTCTACTGGATGAGGGCAGCCACTGGGAGGGGTGACAGTGAGAAGGTTCAGAGGTGACCTGCTTCAGGAATGGAAGTAGGACACAAAGCTGACAATTGTCAAGAAGGAGAAAGCAGTGTAATTGAAGCATAGCAGTGGGTGAGCGATTAGGACTGAGACCATCAGGAGAGTCAGTCCTACTTCCAGGGTGTCACCGATGCATGTCTGCTCTGCTGTGAGTCATGAGCCATGTCTGTCAGACTCTGTTCAGAAGTTCAATGGCCTTCTGACCACATAAATTGGAATGATTAAACATTAACTATATCTGTATGTAAATGCTATCTAAAATATATATGTAAATGCTAGGTAAAACTTGTTCATTAAGGAATAAAGAGAGTAGGTAAATATTTAACATGCATTTCCAGACTCCACTTTTGGCATTTTAGCTGATACCATAATTTTTACAAGTGTTCATTACTAACAGGCGGCTGTAATGCCTGCAGCAGCTTTGAGAATACTTTTGTTTATTTTATTTCTNAAATGCTAGGTAAAACTTGTTCATTAAGGAATAAAGAGAGTAGGTAAATATTTAACATGCATTTCCAGACTCCACTTTTGGCATTTTAGCTGATACCATAATTTTTACAAGTGTTCATTACTAACAGGCGGCTGTAATGCCTGCAGCAGCTTTGAGAATACTTTTGTTTATTTTATTTCTTGGAGTGGGTTGCCCAGGGAAGTTGTGAGTGCTCCATCCCTGGCAGTGTTCAAGGCCAGGTTGGACAGAGCCTTGGGTGACATGGTTTAGTGTGAGGTGTCCCTGCCCATGGCAAGGGGGGTTGGAACTGGATAATCTTAAGGTCCTTTCCAACCTTAACTATTCTATGATTTTATGATTAATAACAAATTGGTTTGTTTGAGCAGTATACTGGTGTGAAACTGCTTTGGAAACAAGAGAGGAAGTTGTATTTAATACTTCTACTAAAATACCGAGCTCTTATAAAGGTGCAAAAAAGCAACAACAAATGAACTAAACAGTAAACAAAACTGCTCTGTACAGCAACACTCAGCATTGCATTTACTCTTGTGTGTTGCCTGCATGGCAAAGGTATGAGAATAAAGGGCAGTTTTATTTTCTATGCTGATCTTGGCATAGATGTAAAGATGAGAATTGGCACTTGTACCAGGCCTGCAAGCCAAGCAAGAGGTTTCTTCAAGCAAAAATTCCTGCCCTTTTTCCCCGCGTCCTCCCAAACACTATGGAGTACACATGCTACTGTGATACTCTAGATGAACTTGAAGGCAAGTTGTTGTAGATACCACCATCTTGCTGTTAGCATTTCAGAAAAATGTCCTACTACCTTCTTACAAGTGTGTTTTAAATAGCCCTTGTTCTGCAATTCAGGCAGTTTTCTAAGTCATGAGTGGTGGCAAAGTGGGGTCCATTAGGGACTTACTGGGCATAAACAGGCTCTGTTTGAAAGACATTAGTGTCCAAATTGAGACTTTCTCAGCATCAAGACAAAATAACATTCTTAAAATGTGTTAAGGGTTGCCGCAGAGGGGAAATGAATAATCAGGTACCTGTGTCCCCTGAAGACAAAACATCAGAATTAGGCTTGAAGTGTACAAGATGGATGTGAACTAGACATGTGGTAATGATTTCTAGTGGTAAGAGGCTTAAATAGATTGTAGGATCTATAATTGTTAAGAATAGGTGAGGCAAATCTCCTTGAACATAACTTGGTTTGTTCTCAGTTTAGATGGGAGAAGTCTCCTAGCCCTGTTGTTGTAATTCTTGGATCTGCAGTAGTGGGAAACCAGTGTGTTGTTTCTCTATACTTTTATCTTTTTTTAGCATATTTGAAGAGTTATTATTTCGCACATCTTCTGTTTTCTGAGCTAAGTGAAACTCATTCTCCCTGTCTTCCTTTGCAGACCAGGTTTCTCAGCCCACTGATCATTTTTCTTGTTCTCCTCAACTTTCTTCAGGTGGTCCACCTCTTTCTTGTTTCTTATTTTTCACAGCAACAAGATATTGTTGACTCCTGCTTAGCACATGATCACTGGATCATTGGAGCCTTTCTTGCAGAAATGCAACTTTGGAAGTGAATCTTCACATGTATTTATGCTGTTGGTTATTCTTACCCAAATATGCTTAACTGTGGTCTCACTATTGAAAGAATACCTATTTTCTCAGACCATTTCTTCGGTTTTTAATCAATCTTAATTGTTCTTGTAATCAATTTAATGTGTCTCTAAGTGCTGGCAGCTCTTTTGCAGCTAGATATTGTCTTCAGATTCAGAAAGCACACTATCCAGGTCAGTAATGGCTTGGGTACTTTTTTAAGTACAAGCATAATCTAACATGAGAGAAGTGGTTTTCCATAGCTAACAGATGAATTTTAGTTGTTGTACTGTTGATCTCATATTAAAATATTCTTGAAACTTATTGTGATTAGTGAATTTCAAGGACATTATTATTGCTATAAGCTTTATTCACTTCTGCATAATACCATGGCTTATTAAAGCACTGGCTGAAGGCCAGCTGGAAAGCCTCATATATGTGGAAGAAACCTAAGACTGCACCATTCAGGAGCAAGATATTTAGAAACAGGATGCCACAGCTATGACATATTCATTACAGATCCTGTATTTTCCTTGCATTTGTGACTTAACTCTTTTGTTAAAAAACAAACACAGATCTAGCTTCTGCCTGTGCTTCCTATATGCCTACAGTGTAGAACAGTGCAAGAAAAATTCTCTTCCCATGATGATACATTAGCATTTCTGTATCTCCAGGGGTCCGCACTGTGCTGGAATCACATAGATACTAAGGATACTTTGCCTGCTGTAGGTGTCTAGGTTAGCTAGTGCTCAAAACACCTCAGTTAGAAGCCTCAGGGTATGGTTTCACCATTGATTTAAGCCAAATTCTGAGCTGGTACTGAAGCAGGAAGTATCACAGTGAGTGCCAAACCTTGGCTGCATGTTCCTATTGCTCTGCTGCCACAGTTAGGCAGATCAGCTCTCTGAAAAGTGATCCTCCCATGGAAGGTTAATTTCCAGTGAGATCAGGCCCTTTGCCTGCCTGCAGAAAGTGGAGAGAGCAAGGCAGGAGCTCCCCTTTTGGCAGCAGCAAGGACTGAAATAAAATTAAATTATGTCAAAACTGCACCTTAATTTCTCTTACTAGTCATTGGACAAAGTCAGAGGATGGAAATGAACGGCTTGAATACCTCTGTAATGAGCTATTGTTCTTTGTCAAGAATGCTCAAAATGTAGAGATAAGCCACTCGGATGGAAAATGAATAGAAAGACTAAGAGATGAGAGAGAAATTACACAGTGGAGCATTGCGGGGTGAGGGGCAGACAGCTTTGTTGAGTCAGTAATATTGATTCCTTTGGTTATATTAGGATTGTTTATGACCAAAGAATTAGACAGGTTTATTTCACCACCTTTTTGGGAGTATCAGCAAAGAGAAGAGCATGATAGCATCATCCCAAGGTACTTCATGCAGAGTGCAAAACAGGGTGGGCAGCATCCTGTGGAGGTCTGTAGAGGTATGAACATCCCACTTGTGCTGAAAACTCCAGGGGATGGTCAGCAGACCATAATAACTTCGGGTAGAGTAGATGTATATACATACGTGTAACAGATTTGGTACTGAAGAAATTGATGCAATTGATGAAGAAATCTGTGTGGGAGATCATCAGTTTTTCTGGTCATTAGGTGATTACCCTGTCATTTGAATTCTAGTAAGCAAGTAGGAAGAGGAAACTCATCTCTTAAATCAACCACTGCATGCTAAACAAAGCTTTTCTACTTGGATAGCACCAAGGTATTTTCCAGGTTAACTGTCTGGCAATCCAGCTTTTCTTTGTGACTTTTATGCCTTGTTTGTGGCCTTGATTGAGCATGGTATTCAAAAGTGCATGTTCAACTGTGAGTTGTTCCATTGACTTGGTATAGATGTCAAAAGAACTATTCATGTGTTTAAATGGAAGCACATTCAGTCCTGCTGAATCAGAGCTTGCCAATGAGGGATACTACTTAAACTACAAAAAGTTATGGATTTTGGAGACAGCAGTCATCTGGCAGCAGAGATGGAAATGAAACCAGGTAGAATTGCCCAGTCGTTTGGAAAATAAATGATCCAATTCTCCGTTCAAGGATTAGCTATGAATTTAACACTGACCTTTTTTTCCAGTACATCCATCTCATTTATCCAAGAATTATTGTCTTTAATTACCATTGTGGTGCCTGCAGGCAGCAGTCTTTAAATTAGTAATGCTAAGTTCTGCTCTCAGCAGTCATCAGGAGATTGTATCTGCTTTAGTATCTATCCTTTTACAACAGCCTGACAGTGTACAGATTTTGTACTAGGAATATACTTTTTGTGATGTCAGTATTTGGCCTGGTAGATAGGTTATTCTCTTAAACATAACTAAAAGCACACACACTTGGTATTTCTGGATATTTTTATCTTGAGAAACAAATACTGTCAGTTCGTAGCTTTTTAGAGGTTGTGATTCACCCTCAGTGTTTTGTTAGACAGTTTATGTTCTTCATCACAAATACTAGCGGAGTCATGCCTAATGGTAGTTATTTTTAATTCTGCATGAAGTGCTGGTTTACATATGGGCAGTATGTCACCCATTCTGAAAGACAGAGTTAAAGTGGAGAAGTAATTTACATAAATCCTATTTAGATCTAAATAAAAATAGCCAGAGACAAATAGTATTCATCCATGCTCATGAAAAACTCTTGGGTCTAAACTTCTCTATATATGACAAACAAAAATTAAGATTACTGATGAATTTAACAGGCCTTGTAAAATTTTTCTACCAGTGCAGTATATACATATGACTGTGCCTTTGTGTGCTTCTTTACACAACAATTAGCTGGTAGTGGTTCTGAAAATGCATTACTCAATATTAAGGCTTTCCAGAATTAAACACAAAGGTTGACTAAAAGAACATCCACTCTTCTCAGCAAATCTTTGTCTTCTGCATCAGAGCAGCTGGAAGCAGTAATTTGTCTTTGTGCATGGACGAACAAGGGTTTATTTCAACTAAAGCTTTTTAAAATGATGCTTCCTTTCCCCCTGCCCAAGAAGCAACCTGTCAACAGTTACTCCTACTCTAATAAGTCTTCATTAGGTGACTGATTCTGCAACCTTGCACAGCTTTGAAAGGCTACATGTCTTCAAGTGGGAATATTACCTGTACTGGTACTGGAGGATCAACTGTATGATTAAGTTGCTTAGTTATTCATTTAGAAGAGGAGTTCAAAGAGCTTAAAGGAAGTAGATACTCGCATTGATTGATATATAGTGGGAAGTGAACATTTAACTCCGGTAAGGTTCTCTTGAAGATCTCCATGTTATGTTCTGAATGGTTAGACCTGTGCATTGCCATTATGAAATGACATCTACTTAGTAACTTTACATTTGGAAAGACAGAAGGAAACCGACTTTCAAACAAAAAATAATCTCTAATACTATGAGGTTTAGTGGTGCTTTTTTTTCCTTATAGAAAGAAAGGATTCAGCTCAGCAACCAAATGAAAATTTTCTGTCATTCCAGGGCACTTAATGGAAATACCAAGTGTAAGTTATTTGACCGTTAGGCTGCTAACTCTGTTTTAATGAAAAAAAAAAAATCTGACAAACCCAAACAATGATTTAGTTCTTGTTTTACAAATCTCTTACTAAAGACTTTGACCTGAAGTACATCGCATCTTGTGAGGTAACAGCTGGTCTGTCGTTGTCTTCGGAAAAAAGTAAAAGTTGCTAAGATTTCAAGAAACAAAGATGGTCTTTGAATCAACTGGAACAGCTGTAAGAGACTGACACACCATGCACTGTCAGCTGCTAAATTCAGATATTCAGACTGCCTGAAATGAGATACTTTAACCCTTTGGCACCATCAGATTCCCTTTCTCCTGTTTTTCTTTAAAAAAAGCCAGAAAAATAAATTGAGTTTTGAGTTTGCCTTTTACTTCCAGAAATTTAGAGAAAAAGCTCACAAAGCTATCACTTTCTTTGCAGGTATTTTGCTTTTTATATTTATTCGACATCTGATTTATAAGCAATATGAACACATGCTCGTTGACTGATGAAGTTTGCATTAGCATAGTATAACAGGCATTGAATAGAAAATACAAAGTTGTGTATCCAAAAAACAGTGTCAGATACTATTTTAAGGCACTCAGCATCTTCCCAGTTTTATATGTGAACAGTGTATTTAGTTTAATGAAGCAGGATTAAAGTGACTTTTAACATATCTAGGAGGGAAGACAAATGATAGGAGCGGTCTCTTTAACAGAGGCATGTGAGATTCAAAAGCTGGTGGCAGTTGGGCACATACAGACTGGAAAAGTTTAGGTTGTTCTTTTTAGAGTAATCAGGGAACTGATCCATAATTTAACTTAGCATGGGATGTGGCAGATTTTCCATTACTTGAAGCCTTCTGATCAGGCTTGGCTCTCTGCTGTGCTTGTTCTTGCAGCACTTTCTGAAATGCTCCAGGATATTGTGGGGTTTTGTGTTTTGTTTTGTTTTGTTTTTCAAAGATGGCAAAATGTGATGACATGAAAATTTATTTCACTTAATGAAGAGTCAGCAACCATCTCATATGAACTAAACGCCTGTATGACTTTGGTACGCCTGTAAGCCAAGCTGTTACAACTTGGAGCCTGACTGATTTTTGGATGCCTGGAATAGGCACATACTGGAATTCTTGCTAAACCATTGTTCTAGTTCAGTTACAAATGATGGGATATTATTCAGAAACTGAGATTTTGTAGTCTGTTAGATGTTACCAGGAAATTTGCAGTTGCCTTGGCATCTACTCATTAGTTACTTCTCAGTGTTGCACAGCATGGCTGATCTTACTGCTGATTGGGAGGGTGAAGCACCGAGCACGTGGTGCCTTGAGCCCTCTGCTTTTATTGGTGAAGAGTTCTGCTGAGTACATGATGCGACTGGTGTCTCTGCACTGAACTCTGTTTTTTTGCCTGAAGAGCCATGCTGGCTCAAGCTTGCTCCTAGGTGTTTTACTTCAGTATTTCCAAGCAGTGCATAGTGATGGCTTCTCATAAACACTTTTACTGAACATATATAACCTTCTTTCTTGTGTCCTGTACTCTTAGGTCATGATCCTGTTTCATCTGGGTAGCTAAAAGATTGGCAATTATCATCACTGTTTGCTGAATGAAGTTAAATTTATTCTTTTGTTGTGCAGATGACAGTGTGAAAAAAGTAGATTTATGTCATAACCCCAGAGGGTTTCAGAGTTCTTTGTCCACATGAATGAGTGTCCTAGAGTAAAGGCTGACATAAATTGAATGATTTTCCAGATGTAATAATTGAGGTAACCAGAATAAATGGCACGATTTAGAGCTTGAATTCTCATGTAGTGGGAAAGCACTTTACTGTCTTGATAGTCTATTTTATATTTACAGTTACTACAAGGTCCATGTAAAGACTAGACCTGACATCCCTCTTTCCATTTTAAATAAAAGACCAAGTTTGCTGTCATTAAGCTAAATTCCAGCTCACATTTCCACATCTTTGTATTTTTCATCTGATATCTGTGAGATCTGTTTGTCATGAAAGGTCAGAGAGAAACAAGAAACAAAACAACAGATTTACATATTTTCTGAACTTAATTTTGTCTTTTTTTACTTTTAAAAAGATTTGTTAAGAAGACTTTGCTGCTACCTTTGAAATGCTTGCTCTTCTTTTCCCTAGCAGAGGCACATAACTATCTAAGGAGGTGAATGGGAATTCCATTTCAGTATCTAGAAACAGACATTAGCCTTTTGACATCCTAATAATTCCAAGAACAGCCAACTGAACCTTCACCAAGATATACTGGATTTATTTGCTGTGTTAAAATGTTGTAGTGGTGCCCTGATTTCAGGTCCTGACAGTTTCATCACTGCAGCTGACCCATGTTCCTTTCTGCAATGCAGTTACAACATCCATGCAGATTTTCCCTTGCTTTTAGAAACTTGGTTTTAAAATGCTGGTATGATGTGCTTCATCCAAGCTTACTTGCTGTTCTTTAGTGATGTGCTCTGTTTCCTCTCTTATTTTTTAAACCCTGTGCTTTGACTAGAACTTGTTTCCAAGAATATGAAATTATTGTTCTATTATTAGAGCACAGTGTTTGATTCCTTGACAGGTTGACAAGAGCTTTGCAGCACTTTGTGGAAACAGCCCTTCCTAATTAAAACTGTCCTCAGCAACATTAGTCAGCTTACCCTGCTACCAAAATACAGCTGAAATAAGGCTGCTCAATTGCTTGGGCAATGTGTTGTGGCATCTGGGACTCTGTGCTCTCCTTTTCACAATCACCACACCCTCTGATACTGACAGTCATCCTCAGAGCAGGAGTTAGCCACAAATGTGTTTTTAATGTCTGATCCCTTACATACGTGTCCTGATTGAGCTCTTCATAGATTCCAACATCGATCAAGTTTTCTGGGCCATCGTATACTGTATTAATATAGGCTCATGGTCATCTGATTCCTGGCATTTTTTGGTGATAAGTAAGTTGTATTTAGACTAGAAAGACAATAAACCTACTCATTTGGTACACCTTTGAATATTCCTTATGTTGCAGGGTTTTTTTCAGTGGCTTCTCAGTGTTTTCATTTACTGTGCTCTTTGGCTTTGGGACTTCCTTCCTGTTCTGGTTTAGGACATCAGCCAAAATCAGCACTTCAGAGCTGATCTTCAATATGCTCAGTACAGGATTTTTTTTAATTACCTGGGCTTTAAGTCATTATGTGAGAAAGTTTAGATTTCTTTTGCAGCAACTTCCTATTAAAACAATTGTGTGACGAATACTGTGAATGTGAACGATGTGCATTTAGAACAGTTTCATTTTCAAAGGATGCTTTCATGGAAAACAAGGTTAAATTGTGTGTGAACAATGGAGATTCTGCAACCAGCTCTAATAGGTAGTTCCTTTCTTCCTTCCAATACTTTGTGTTAGAAATCAGATTAGAGCACAAGAAATGCAGAGAGGAAAATACAGAGTTACATTGTTTTTAGACTCCAAAACCATGTTCTTAAAGCCCACGGGTGACATGATGAACAATTTATGTGGAGGTTACAGACAGCTTATTTCTGCTGAGCTTGCTGGTTTTGTTGTTCCCTGCCAATGGCAGGGGGGTTGGAACTAGATGATCTTAAGGTCCTTTCCAACCCTAACTATTCTATGATTGTCCACATGTCTTGTTTATTCCTTTTATTTGTTTTGTTGCTTTGTTCTAGTGCCACAGTGGCACCCTCTGGCAATAGCAGGAGGGTTTCAGTGCCATTACCAGCAACTGGTAAGCGATCCCCTGAAAAGGCATTGGTGTACCCTGTGCTTCCTTCCAGCCAGTTTGGCTCAAGACTAAAAATCACACACATGAAGTTAATGAATATTGTACGTGAACAAGATGGCTAATTGATATGAATTAAAGTAGTGAGTAGTAAATAGTGTTAGGCAGCTTTTCCATTGGTGAGCAGCTTAAAAAGTCTCCCTTTATATTTCAATTAATGTATTTACATCAACTCCTAAAGCACACTTTTCTGGACTGCAGCCTCTGAGCAGAGCCTTACAGATGCTCTGTCTGCTGTGCAGCTCACACCACAGGACAGCTGACTCACTGATCTGTTTTACCTGTGAAATAACAGGGTTTTAAAGATGAAGAAGCTACTGTGAGTTGTCTGCCTACTGTTAGTTTGTATTTTGAATTGGTAATGCTTTTATTTGTGCTGATTTATACTATGGGTCACAAGTGTGGCAGCTGAGGCTTAGAGGGAGGCATTGAGATGCCTATTAAAATCAAAGTGTTGGAGATAATGATTTTTGTTGGATCTAGGTCTGTGTCTCATTTTGATAAGCAACGTTGTGCATGTCTACAGGGCAAACTGGTAGTACCTGCATGGTCAAGTTAGGGCAAGCAACTGCCTGGCTGTGGCAGCACAAGGATCTGTGCCGGGTACCTCACCTGGCTTCTCAGCATTCTGATTTAGCCCAGATGCAGAGGTTTGTGCTGCTGAACTCCTTCCAGCACTCAAGCAAAGTTGAAGGCTGTGTTGTTAGAGAAACCTCCATGCATAAATGGGGAATGATGGTTCTGATATAGGAACCTTAATAAGGCTTCTGTTCCATTATGACTTCTATTGAACTGCTTGGAACAAATCCTCCTCAGTCCCATAGCAGAGACCAAACTGATTTGGACTGCCACTGGGGACTTTGAGCTAGGACACAGAGACTTCTCAGCCTCACGATAAAATATGAAGGCCTGGCTCAGCTTCTGAAAGCAGCCATGGTTGTATCTGCCACCTGGGGTCACTGTGTTCAAGGTTATTAAAATAGAGAAGTATAAAGAAACAAAGAAAATATAAGCAGTCAAAAGCATACTTCCAAACCCTAACTCCTGGAAGCTAAAATTGAGATTGCTGTAAGTGCACAAATTTTTTGAAACTTTTATTGTGCATGAGAAACTGAAGCCCTGTATTTCAGTTTACAGGCTGTATTTCAGTGTGTAAACAGAAATCTGCTTTAACAGGTCAGAGATTTGTATAAAAGCAAGAGATGAACCACATGAAAAACATTATCTCTTTTAGAACTTACGGCATTTTGTCGTAGCTCTTCTGCCTATCAGTTCACATAATGTATTACAACTGACTTCAATGATCTTTGCAGCAGTGTAATTTTGTGGTTGGGAAATCTTCAGTGGTCTTGACATTGATCTTGTTTTGCACTGGAATTACTGCACATCTCTCAGTGGCTGTTTGTATTATTTACACATGTGAGATTATAGATGAGTCTAACACATAATTTGAATCTACACCCATCTTACAGAATTTCTTAAGTGTGCAATTATTTAGATCTTTGTCTCAGCTAACCCCACATGGCACATTATGTACCAGCAGTACTTCTAAAAAGCACTTCAGCTGAGTTTTCAGGCTGGCTAGGCTTAAAGTTGTCAAAATAGGCATTTATGTTAAAAACTCAAAATGCTCTGTGGATGTGAATCTTTCTTTGAAGGTGTTGCATCATGAGAGAGAAAAGGCTGGTAGTGTGCTGCGAAAAGAGAAGCTTCAGACCATACAAATGCTACTTCACACCCCATTTTTTGTCAGAATGGCATCAGCAGTGTGTGTGCTGCTCAGAAGCTGGATATCCCCAGTATTCTTTGAAAGCTGTCTCTAGTCTGAAAGAGAAAGTCAAAACTAAAGCAGTGAGGCACAAAAACCATTTTCCCACTCTTCCATTCACAAAAAGACCTGTAGGTACCCAGAGAATGTATTTCTGCTGTTGTATCTGGCAACTGGGTGTCCTTCATTAGAGCTGAAGAAAATATCATGCATCTGTGGAGTGCAGCTTTTATTTCTAGTCAGCTGAATATTACTGGAACTACTAGATATTGGGTCTGTTTAACACATTGCACAGAATCCGAGCTGCTCTTCAATATGAAAAATTGGTAAATCAGTATTTTGACCCATTTTTGTCATTACTAATTAGAAGCTGTGTATAATTTACGTACTGCTTTTGTTGACATATCTGTGCATGCAATTAGATAAGTACTTCAGTTACAGTTATAGTTGAGGGAGAATAGGGTGGTAAAACCAGTATTGCATATAGTAATGTTTCTTCTCTAGACCTTTGCAAACAAGAATTCTTTGCAAAGAATTTTTTTTTCAAAGAATTTGAAATTCTTTGAAAAAACATTCTTTGCGATACTGAAGTGTTATATAGTGTCATGGTTTAACCCGAGCTGGGCATGATGTTCTGTGGTATGGAATATCCCTTTAGCTGTCCTGGCTCTGCTCCCTCCCAGCTTCTTGTGCACCTGCTCACTTGCACAGCATGGGAAATTGGAAAGTCCTTGATTTAGAGTAAGCACTACTTAGCAACAACTAAAACACTGTTGTGTTATCAACGTTATTCTCATACTAAATCCAAAACACAGCACTGTACCACTACTAAGGTAAAAAAAATCAACTCTATCACAGCAGAAGCCAGGGCAATAGTCAGAATTGCTTTACTCCTATGCCTTTTCAAGGGAAATTTTCATCACTGACACCACCCCTAAATAAAATTATTTAACATCTTTTGTAATTACATGATCTTTAAAGCATCTCTAGGAACCACATTTTAGTCCTATTACAATCAGTATTCTTTGGGAGTAATTAATTACTTGCATCATCACAAGGTCAGAATCATAATATTATGTTTTCTTATAGTGAGATAGCTCCTCATACAGAGTATCGTGCTGCTGTACACATAATTAGCATTATATGAAGAATATAAATTAACATGTTAGTTTTTATGTGAATGTTGATGAGGTTGGAAAGCCATCATTAATATGCTCAATAGTGCAAAATAATACTTCCAATTTTAGCTTCCTTTGCTTTTCCTTTCAACTAGTTAAGCTAAAAATATGCACATGTGAAAATATTACACATTTGAAAATGTGTGGAATGTGAAGTAAGAGAGAGGATTTCAGCCCTTTGGGTGAGAAAACAAGATGTTCAGTGCTGAGACACCAGTCTCATCATCTTGTTATGAGAGCCAGGCAAAAGGGAGGGCTTAGCGGTACCCCTTGTTGCCGTAGGAACTGGAAGGATTGGGCCTTCTGACACAGCAAAACAGTATGACTGCGTTAGTGTGCAGTGGGGTGGGTTTTATTACTGGTTGATTATGTTCAGTATCAACTGCTAGCACCACGTGGAGCTGCTAACTGCACTTTTTCCTTCTCTGTGGCCTAGGTTGTTTTAAGCATTGTTGAACTTGAGCAGTCCCTCAAAAGCATATTGTCTAGTCCTCAGTTAACTGCTGCTAATGGATCAGACAGAAGACTAAGGCAGAAGTAGAAGATCCTCCTGGATGTAAATCAATACTTATTAATGCCATCTAACTGCGTTAAGTCTCAAGAGAAAGGAGAATCCAGCTGTAGGATCTGATTTGTAGCTTGATAGTCTGTGGAGGGCAGTAAGAGAAAGGATGAATGGAAGTGAAAAGCAAGTGGTAGAAAGCTTTGTGAAGTGTATTTATACTAACAATAATTGACTCCTAAAAGATGCTCTTTGCTTGTTTTGCTTTTGGCTTTTTATTAAGAAGGGTAAGTAACCATTATCTATGTTGACCACCTTTTGGATATCCTTTGCTATTGTGGTTGCTGAATAAAATTATGAAGTGAGTTTCTGATCCTGAAAGTGGATCTATGCAAATAAGCTCTTATAATCTGGAGGAGCTCAGTGGATGTCAGTGCAAGCTACTTCAAGCAGGAGGATTAATCAATATTAAATTTATGGTTGCAGTAAAGGAGCTGTGGACAAAGTAAAGGAGCTGTGAACTGGGAGCAAAACAACAGAAAATATTAGTAGGAGAGAATTAAATTGTGCTTTCAGGTAGCTCTTTTGTAAAACTAAATCAGAAAGTTACTCATTAGTTTTTACAGATTCTGAGAGCAGTCAAAACTTGGCTGCCTTTCATAGTACTGGAAGTCTCACATAAAAAAAGAGTGTATTTGTAATGTGATTGAATTAATGTTTTCCTGTTACTGGAGTCTGCTTTTTCCTTTCTTATTTTTGTTGATTTTATTAATGCAAGAGTATAACACTGAATCAGCACAACATTGCACAGATTTCAAGTATATGACTTTAAAACCAGTATATTTTCCTGATTTTTTTAAAAGTTTATGGTTTTTCTTTTACTTTTTTAGTGGGTTTTAGTTCTTTGCTCCCAGATTCAGCCTCTTGCAATAAATAGGGTGATCCGGGTTTCCAGTCACAGAGGCATGAAAAATCAGCATAACTAAAAGTCATATATAAAGCAAATTTATAAGTTTGCTTTTCTAAAATGCCAATGAGATATGAGAGAAGACTTACCTTGGTGTCCCTGTCTTGGCAGGGGGATTGGACTAGATGATCTCCAGGGCTCTCTTCCAACCCTAGTGATTCTGCTTGCTTATGTGTGTTGTGTGGCAAAATCCATCCATTGCGCTTGGAGATTTGGTGATCGCAGTTGCATTTATTGAAATCTCAAGGTTTAACTCACAGGATATTTTTAGTCCCTGGCTTATATTATTGAAATAATTTCTGGTCAACTTGAAATCTCTTCTGTATCTATTCCCCTGGCATTCACAGTGATGCCACTCTGCCTTTCTTTCTTAACTCCGTAAGTTTTACACTCTGGTAATTTTCCACTTTGCTTCTTCTCCTGGCCCTCAGTGTGCTGCGCTCTTCCACTTTGCAATTTCTGATTTATTTCTGGCATCTGTTCAATTTCAGGAAAAAAAAAAGTATTCTAGCCCGTGAGTCTTGAAAGGCAACATAAATTCCGTTTTTATCAACATTCATCAATTAAAATCAGATATTACCAAACCTGTTTATAAATTGGCTATTCCAAATTTATGTTGATAATACCTTACACCCTTCGTTCCATATATATAACACTTTCATATGGCAAATGAGGAGAGATGTTTCAGTGAGACTATATACATTTACAAGTACAGAAATAAAATGCATTGGCTACACCCCACTGTCACACTCACTGTGTGTACACTCACACTTCTACACATGTGCATATAGGTTGCTTTGAAAGATGAACTTGTATATGAGTATCTGATAAGATACAAAACTGAAACTTGAAATGTGGGCTCTCAAGTTTGGTTCAAGGCCAGATTCTAGAAAATGATTTGAGTTCCGATTCAGGCAAAATTCCTTGAATGTGGTTTTTTTTGCAATATTTTTGAGAACAGCTGATCTTTTCACATTTTTTCCATTTGGGTTTGAAATCTTAAGAGAGTAACCAAGATGCCACTGAAATGTTGCTGTTTGCTTCTCACTGAAAGGAGAATGCAACCCATATACTTGGTGCCATAATCTTGGCATTTTCCTCTGGTGTATCTAGATGATAGATAATGCCATTTAGGAGAGTGAGTTGAAGTTAATTGCAAAGCATTACTTATTAGGTTTGAAAGAGATAAAATCACAGGGCATTCTAATTTCTTAAGACACTGATTAATATAACAGCTACAGAGAAAAAACTGGCAGTGAATATGTTTCTAGGGAGTTTGCAAGATTGCTGGTTTATGCATTTTCTTTTACAGCCTACACAGTTGGAGATAATTCAGAATCTTAATGTTTAAGAGTAAGCCAAGCATCTAAAATCTTGTGACCATATTTAGGGATGGATGAAATGTTTTGGTTGAAATAGCTAACACTCCCCTACACATGCCCATATTTCTGTCTGGTCTCTAGACCAGTGAAAGGAAGAAAGAGAGAGACCTCAGAGATTTCCTTTGCTTTTCTTTTAGTCCATCAGCTGGGTGTTAATGATCTCACGCTGCTTATTCCTGTACCCAAATGCCTCTGGACCTGGTTGAATCACACAGTGCCTTTACCAGTTACTGGATTCATCCACAACTACATTTTAGTTTAATCATCCCATTAATGGAAGCTGGAGAAACACTTTATGGCATGCAGCAATGGTTTGTTCTGCGTCTCATCCAGCATGGTGCCAGGCTATGGCAAGCAGGATCTCCTGGCAGGGGTGGAAGAATAGGGGGATTATGGGAACAGTACCGTTATTTTGGCCTTGCACCTTCTTTCTTGCTCTCCCACTGGTACTGACCTTTTCCAGTTACTCTCATCCCCTGTCCATCTGGCATGTTTGTCTGGATAAAGGCTGTCTGCATCTCTAGTGGGAATGTGCAAAAGATGGAGAGGGCTAGTGCATTTTAAAAATCACATTTATTAGCAGATAGATTAAAGGCTACAGAAGGATGCTTGGTGAAACAGTGAGAAAGGCAGTCCCAGGCTACATCTGTAATAATAGAACTCTTGCAGTAGTCTCAGCCAAGCTGTTCCCAGGATGTACCACGACATACAGCATTACCCATGGCTGTGCCAAGGGACCAAACTCCACACATCTCCCGAGAGTCAGTAATTCAGCACAACACATACAGTTAGAGGGATTCTCTGCCTCTAACTGAAATCTAGACTATGTTCAAAATAGCTCCTAAAGCAGGCAAAATTAAAGAGAATTCAGCTATATAGGAGGTGGATTCTGAAAGCTACCAGTGGCAAAATGGAAGATTGTTTTTGAAGAACAAGATGTCTCATTCCTGACCCCATTGCCTTCCGTGCGAGCCAGGAGGAGAGCACTGATGCCAATCCAATAGGCATGCTCAGCAGATGTCCAAGTCTCTGGTTTATATCCAGTGATACTAAAGGTTGTTTATAAAGGCAAGACATTATTGTTTTGAGTGTTTGGCACTGCCTCTCATCTTTTAAAAGGTTGAGAGGAACAAAGCTGATGAGGTTTCCAGCTATTTCATCTCAGTTACAAGAGTAGGCTGTCAGAAATCAGAGTGTCTTCTCTGACAGCAGCCCTGCACTTGTTTTACTCTTCGTTTCCCTGCTAGGAAACATTGATTTGTTTGTCCTTGGGTATGCAGTCTAGATCTCTGGAATCATTAAGTTCCACCATCTGATACTTCCGAACACCCAAGTCATCAGATAACCCTAAATGAAGATGTTTTTATTTTCTCCAGTGTATTGGGCTACAGTTGATGGAAAGGTGCTACATTACAGTACTGTTCCCATGGCAAGAGAGCATCTAATTTCCAGGCTAAATCTTTATATGTGTTGATTTTTATGCCTTCATTGTCCATTAGTTAAAATAACTCTTTTTTCGACTCTAATGTTGACCCTTACTCTCGCCTCTCATCTCTATGTATTCCTTAATTAAAATGATACCTGTTCTTATTTTATTGCTGTAAATGATTCAAACTTGCTTCTTCTTTTCTAAAAGATAGGCTCTGTGGTACACTTATCACCTCAGAATACCCTTTTTATGTATCTTTCTGGATCAAATGCATCTTGTTTCTTTGTTTCTTTTGCACATGGTTGATTGGATTGTGCACAATATTAACGGGAGATCATTTACAGAACTTCTTTTTACAATGTCATTAACACTTCCTTGCTTACTTGGAAGTGACCCATTTGATACTGATATAGGGTGGTTTTGCTTTTTTTCCTGGCCAAGGGTAAAATGGGTAGCTTACAGTTATCCAGTGATTAATAAATTCATACTAAAGTAGAAATCATTGGTGTAACTTCTGCATGCATGGCCTTTCATGTTAGATTACTGAATTGCATTCCAACTGTATTACTTCAGTCATCAAAAGCATCTGTTTCTGCCCTGTGATACTCTGTGCAATACCTCTGAACACAGCATCTCCACTTCTTAAGACTGTGCCTTGAAATATTCTTCATAAAATTACCTCTGGGCTTCTTCCACTTCCAATATGAACTGTTGTTAATCCCCCTTAAATTATTGCCTTAAAAACATTATGGTTCTTCTTCCTAATCAATTTTCCCATTTGAAACAGCAGTTTAGCTCACAGCACTGAACATGCTTCCTTGAAGAATTGATTGATTTATTCTGTCTAGAATATCAGTTATCAAATAAAGGGAGAGGACAGATACTGTGGTGGGCCTCATTTTCCAATTATCTCAATGGCTTTCATTAGTCTTGCCTTCAAAGTTTGTCTTTAAGCCTTGCATTAGTGAGGTTGGACTAATGGTGAATCTATAGCTGCACAGGTTACCTTGGGATGACATCAATCTGTAGCCATCAAAGATGATGAACACAGTGCCTTTTAGTTAGTCTTTTCTGAGTTGATTAATAAAAGGTCAGGCATTTACACTGCAATTCTGATTTCACATCAGGAAAAATACACCTTCCTGAGCCTTTTGGAATAAGAATTTCAGACTGTGGGATGTCTTAACAGATTTAGGTTTGAAATGAATGAAAACTAGCTAATAGGCTATCTCCCCCTCAAATGCTAGTGAAGTAGACAGTATTTTTAGAAATCTCTATTTGTAATTAAAAAAAAAATCAAACTGAAAGAAGTTTATGCTTCTCCATTTTTTCTCCCAGCAGGTCACTGAGTCACTCCTTCTCTTAAAATCTCATCCAAAACTTTCCTTGTTATTTCCTCATCATTTTGCATGCTGTGAAATAATTACCATATAAAATATGTCACCATATAAAATATACATTGTATTGCATTAAGAATCCATAATGGGCTCTTCACAGTAGCCAAAAGAGCTTGGTTTTTAAGGGAAAATTTTTGGCACTATTTCAAAGCGAAAGTGACATTAAATGTAAATATTCTGAATACTGTCATTGTGATTGCTGTTCACTGATTGTCCCTTTTACAAGCATCCTTACAGGGGTAAACAGTTTGCAAGAAACACAATCTGCTTGTTCTGGACACAGCTTCTACTCGAAGGAAACAGCAGTCCTTTTGCTAAGCGTTTCAAAGTTGTGCTTGTTAATCGAGTCTGTTTTGGCATTACATATTCCTGAACACCATTTTCCTGAAATTACCAGTTCTGAGAACCCATCAGTATGGATTTTTGGCTTATAATTTTGAAAATCTTGGCTGTAAGCTCTATATAGCAATTTTGTCTGTTGAGAAAACACTTAGATCTCTTCTGGATGTAGAAGACAGAGTACAAAGATATTTTGTCTTTTGCTTGTCAGTTTATTATCGTCCTTCCATGTTCCAATTTTTGTATATCTGAAAATCACTTTTCCTTTCTTTGCAAGCTAAGAAATAAATCCTGCATAAGAGTGCAGCCATTCTGCCATTCCTTGAATTGCTAAGAACATTAATAAAATTCAATGAAATATAAAGTGCTTATCTTAATGAGACTTTAGAGGCTTTTAAAATATTTGGACAATAATATTTCATGGATTGTTTTGGAGTACTCTCTGTAGAGGTCAACTGTGATACGATCACTGAAACCTGTGGATATACTGTAGCCTTAGGAAACCTGCGTAAAAATAAACCACAAGGCTTTGATAGACCAAAACAGTCAGCAGGAAATAAGGGCAGAGCTATACACCACTGAACACCAGTGGCATGAGAAAGGCCATTAAAACAAATAATATAAATGAGCCTGAGATAGATCTAAGACCTGCAAGGTGATTAATGCCTGTGGTGACAAGTTGGAGGCATAGGAGGAGATTAAAGATTAAGTTAAAGGTAGCAGTGCTAACAGGCCTTTTCCTGCTCAGCACTTCTAATTGGTCTTCCTTCCTGCAAATCCAGTGGTCAGCATTGCCTGTGCGGCACCACATTCCTCTCTGGGACTTGTCAGGCTGGTAGCTAAATGAAATACTTTTTTAGAGCACTTTGTTCTGTCTTTCTTGTGTTGTTTTTTTTCCCCTTTTTCTTCTTCCATTTTCCTTTTTTTTTTTTTTTTTTTTTTTTTTTTTTTT
>NDXB01017394.1:52007-124752 GCA_002631895.1 Agapornis roseicollis | reverse complement strand
TTTTTTTTTTTTTTTTTTTTTTTTTTTTTTTTTTTTTTTTTTTTTTTTTTTTTTTTTTTTTTTTTTTTTTTTGTTTCTTTGGTTGGTTGGTTTGGTTTGGTTTGTTTTCCTGTTCTGTCATTCATTGGGTGCACAGGAAAAAGTTCTGAAGCTGTCCCCACTGGCTTTAGGCAGTGTCCTGTATTGGCACAGTAAGATACATTGGTCCAAACCAGCCTCTAGCTGCCAGTGCCAGTATAGTTTGCAAAGGGGAGGCCACCAGGAGGCATGCAAATTTCTCTCACTTGGCTTTCCAAAACAATTGTTCGAAGAACAAGAAAAACCTTGAGTATAAAAACAACCCAGTCTCCTGAGCCATTAGGGCTTAGTTGTAGTGTATCTACTGCCTTGTTTGCGGAAGGTTTTAACACTTGACCTGAAAAGTCAACAAAAGAATCACTGTCTCCCATCTTAATAAATTAAGTTCTACCTTCTCTAATCATTTCCTACAAACACACAGTCATCTGTTTCCTTTTGGCTTAGATCTTGTATAGTGTTTGGAGGAAGAAGGTCTACTTTTGTCAGCACTCCTGTTAAATTTATTTGCTTTTGTAGTTCAAGGAAAAAAGCCTATGACTCTGAAAGTCATCTAATGCTTTTATTTATTTATTTTGCTCAGTTTGATTGATATGTCTTTGTTCTGAGCTCATACAAAACTGACCACAACTACAGTAAAAGTGCTTCTCTTAGAACACTTCCAGAATACCCACGTATTCCCCTCCTGTGCTCATCTTGCATGGGAAGAAACTTGACCTTAGCTGAAGGTGCATTGAATCAGAAGTGCTCCATCAGAAATCTTTGTGGCTGGTAAGTCCAGAGCGTGACATTTAGACAACTTTGCTGCATGTAAATCTGCTTCTTAAGTTACAAGTATGGGTTCTCATGCTAAGATGAAAATAGGGCAGCTAATTCACACTTTAGGTCTTGACTTCTCTTTGTATCTTAGAAACCTTTCATCCAGCTTGGTGGGCAAAGGGAGTCACTTGGAGAAGCAGAAATGTCACCCTTATCATCAGTGCTGACATATGCAAATAGGTCTGGTTTACAGAGGTTCATAGTTGTTCACTAGTTCTTTCTAGAAAAATTAAGAAAACATGCTGTAACAAATGATGTTGATGATCATTCTTCCAAATAATTTGTGTAAAATCTGTAGATACACTTGTGTCTGTAAATGTATATGTACACATGTATTTATTTATTTAATGTTTCATAGGCCACGAAGATTTATTGTCCTTGGTAGTAAATATTGACCTTGGATTTATCTCAGTCAGTGTTTACCTCTTAGGCCAATAAATCTTGAGGTTCACCTTAACAGAAGTCAATATCTGCTTAGTGTTCAGCTCCATCATTAATATAAATATTTTAGTGACCTTTGCATGTATTAGTCTATTTTTTAAAGTCAACTTAATGTTACAGATCCTATGGTAGTTTAATTTTCAGGTCTGTTTATTCATTTAAGATTTTTTTTAATAATGTGATATTATTGTGGAGGTGTTGCAGAAAGTGTGCGGTCCGTTTTTTGAGGGGAATCTCAGGAATGTGAGTGCAAGTTGCAGTTTGAAATAGAGAGGGAGGTGGCCCGTAGGACTGGTATGTATTTGTGTGGTTCATCATATATTTACCTGCTACCAGGGTGTAAGTGTTGCTTTGATAGTTGGCTCTTTTCTGGTCTTTTTTCAAACCATTTATTGTATGAGCAAATCTTTCCAAGATCAAATGTTTGCTTTTCTGTATCTGTCACTGAGTGTAAGGGTTAGCAGGGACCTTTCGACCACCTAGTCTGACCTTCTTATCTGCTGCCATTTTTATCTCCTCTATTTAAGAAACACTTTTTGCCTCCTTCCTCCTCCTTTCTTTTGGCCCTCACCAAGATCAAATTTCTCTGCAGTGTTCCTACTAAATTGCATTTGATTTAGTATGATAACATCTCAGTCTAGATTCACACTGAAGTGTCCCAAAATCTGGAGTGTTGCTTTGTGAGTTTCTCAAGTCTGTCACCCCTACCCATGCACAGACATTGCCCTTTCCTGCCTGTATACTTAAAGCATAAGCGTTGTGTCTAAATATAATCTCAAGGCATTCAGCCATGGGTGAGGTCCCTCCTGATGCCCTCCCCCTAAGAAGTGAGATGCAAAATGGGGTTTAAACACCTATGACCTTCTTCCACCTCCTCTAGCCACAGGAACATGTAAAGAAAGCATCTGATGTGGATGGACAAGTTGTGAAGCTCTCTGTTTAAAATAAAGCAGCGTGAAGGATCCAGGGCAGTTACTTAATTCATGCACTAAGCTTGAAATTTTCATTGTTATTATTATTATTCCACTACAAAGCACATACATAATATGCGTGATTACAAGCCACTTCACCAGCACAGATAAGAGAGATGTTCTTCATCCCAGAACATTCTCACTCCAGATCTCTCATCTGCCACCCCCTTTTTGTTAAATTACTCCTTTTATTTTGAGTGCTGACTGCTCACATGGATAACAGCTTGCAGGGTTAAACCCTTTGTGAGTCTATAGAAAATGTTCTGTGAATGTGGAGAGGTTTCTATTATTCATTATAAAGGTGCTGTCGGGGTAAATGGTTTAAAAACATGCTATGGAGAATTCTGATCCCTGTCACATGAAACGGCATAAATGTCAGAGCAGGGATTTATATGAATATTCCTTGAAGAGAAGAAAAGGCAAGGAATTAGTTGTTCTCTTGTCCTTTTTATTCCCTTTAATTGGATTTATTTTAAGTGGGCTTTAGTATAGAAATTTCTTCTTCATTTCTGTATTGTATTATGGAGTTTCATATCGACACGAATAAAGCCTGCTTGCCCTACATTAAAAATATATCCAAACCAGTGGAGATATGTTTCTTAAACAGCAAACTATTCTGTTTCTTTTTAACTATTTTTTAAACTTAACCTAAATCAGTTTGCAACTTACATATAGAGTATTTTAAGGTGCTGGTGTTGCAGCAGTTCACAGCAGCATAGCCAGCCAGAATTTCAGATTTGGAACAATTATACTTGCTGATACATCAAGCCTTTGAGAGAAGGAACTTTGAAACATTCTTTTGGGGTTTGGTTGTTTTTTTCCAGAGGGATCTGTATGCTACAAGCCATATCATAGCTGGTTTATGCACGGGACCTGATAGAGCAAGTACAGCACTTGGCTGGTTTTTGGTGCATGCCTCAAAGTCAGACTGAAAAGCAGCTTACTGTTGTCAACATTTGATTCATAGAGTTGTGTAAATGGGCAAAAAATTCCTTTCTGTCATGCCAGAGGCCAAATTAAACAGAAATCTGTAAACTGGGAGGGTTATTTAGTTGGGAGGAAGCAACATGAGTCGTGTGATAATGTACTTCTGCAAGGTTTTTTTGCAATTTGTTTCAAGGCCTAGTTTATCCTAGTTTATTTAATGCCATAAAATGTAATTCTTCCTGCTTAAAAATGATACCAGTGTGAAAGCAAGCATGGGGTTAGCAGAGCCAAGCAAAAGGTATTTGAAGGTTTGGACTACGAGCAAATGCAAATGTCTGTGGTAATACTGATCCACCAGCCTGCCCAACGAATTCTTCATGTTCTTTTTCAACCAGGCATTTAAAAAATGTACTGCAGATATGCAGGAAGGCACACAACACTGCTTTTTCCCCTCTCCCATCCCAGCAATGCTAATGAAAGCCCAACATAGCTTAGATTTCCAGATTTGCTATCACTGTGGAAAGATAAAAGTAGACCCGTGAATGTTATAGTGCAGAATTTAACATTGAGCACTCTTGATTTTTTTCTTGTTTGCAGCAGAATACAGAAAAAAGAGATTAGGGCCATGTTTGCTAGACAGGTTTTTAAACCACAGCAAAGTGCTGGGAATTAGTGTTGTG
This sequence comes from Agapornis roseicollis, assembly GCA_002631895.1. NCBI lineage: Eukaryota > Metazoa > Chordata > Aves > Psittaciformes > Psittacidae > Agapornis > Agapornis roseicollis. The sequence goes on along the minus strand of NDXB01017394.1, from coordinate 120,839 downwards.
AGGTTGGAAATAGCAGGTGTTGTTGCCAGTATTGTTCGGTGTCTTGAAGGTGGCTTTGACGTACATCTTGCTGGTTAGTGAAGTCTGAGAAAGAAAAATATTAAGTAAAATGGAACAAAGTAATGTATCTACATCTGAATTTATTTACATAGATATGAAGAAGGTGTGCCCTTAGGCCTGTGTTTGTGCATCTATAGATTTGAACAGCTCTTCATGCTTACAAAGGCTTCCTTTCCTTCAAACCCCTGCAAATAGAGATCAATGAAGAAAAAGTGCATGTATCATCTGATCTAATTGACCTGTTTTGTCTTCTTTGAATTACTGGAGCTGTAAAAAAATGAAGTTGCTTAATTGTGAAAGTTCGCTAAAAAGCACCTACAAAAGAAGTATTTATTGTCTTGAGAAATTTTATATCTAGCTCGTTTTATTGTAAAAGATTCTATCTCAGAAATGCTGTGAATCAGAGATGAAGGGGAGTAATGATGAACATAAGGAAAATGTGTGGGTGTATGAGTTTCCACATGTCTGTAAGCTATAATAGATATGCAAATAGAAAAGCAAGTGCTTGTGGACATGTGGTTTTGTGTCAGCTTTGAATTTTATTCATCAGCTCTTTAACACTAGATTTACACACTTTTAAAAACCCATTCTGACTCATTCTAGAGAACCTTTATCAGCTGTTTCATAATGATTTCATTTACTGATCCAATTATAAACGAAATTGAATCCAATCCATTAACACAGGTTAAAGTGTTTTTATTATATGCAGCTGTTTGATACCTCCAGGTGTGGGAGCACACAACAAAGATGGAAATTAATTAAGCAAGATGTGGGAGATGGTTGCAGCCGTATGTTATGTGCTTGTCAGCCAGAGGAGATGCATGTCAAACACTGCTTGATTAGTTGCAGCATGCGTTCCTCTGCCTCGCAGCCAGCATGCTGCTGAGTGACTTGGGAACCTCAGTTCTGCAGGGCCTTTGGCTTCAGTCTCTAATCACTTCCGAACTTTCCCAGTGGTACTACATACTGATACACACATTATCAATTATACAGAATTACCTTAGGAGTTTCCTGATGTACGAAACTATTTTGCATCAACATGATTAAAAAAACCCTCTAAATGTGTTTATATTGAGCACCTTGTCCTTCTTTAGCATCGCCTTATTCTTTAGCACTGGAATCTTTAACGTTCTTGCAGTATCCTGGTCTTTCTGCTAATGGCAAGGGCAACCAGGGACAGAAGGGAAAAGATTTTAACCTCATAACTGATAATTCTTATCTATTTTTGTGCTGATATAGTTGCCAGGCACAGGTGCTCTCTTGTGGCACTCAAGCCTTTCTTCTAGGTACAGGAGTTGTAGTCATAAAAATAGCATGTAGGAGCAGTAAGTATATGGTTTGAAGGAGCAATCATAATTATCAAATTCACTTAATTTTCCCCTACTTATAGAAAACTGTTAGAAATGGTTCTTGCACAGAGGGAAAAAAAATAAACTTGAAGGAAAATAATGAAAATGAATGAATATTGTGTTCATGTCCAAGTTCAGTGACTACAACAGTTTGCTTGTAAATATGCTCTGAATAGAAAAATTGGGTGAATTATTAGAATAAAACTTTCTCTGACAACAGCTTTCTGATCATAGGAATGTAAAAAGCCAGAAACTTATATAATTTCATTTTTATGAAAGAATGTCCTCTGTCTGAATGACAGAACAAAAAATGTATTACTGGAGTTATTTCACTGCACAGTGTAAGGCAAGGTACATGGCATGGTTTAGTTCATATTGGCTTATGTACATATGAAATACAATCTATTGTATTTCATTGTTTAAAATCATAGAATCATAGAACAGTTAGGGTTGGAAAGGACCTTAATAATGTCCTATATCTCTATATAGGAATATCCCTAGGGATATATATCCTATGTCCATATGATGAGGGACATCTCCTCCATCATATACCCTGAGAGATTGCATAATAGTGCATTTATAACTGCACCCTCTGGGGAGTTCTTTAAATCTCAGTGTATATTATTATATTTTCAAAGAACTTCAACTGTAGTAATCATGAAAGTGGGACAGGGTGACCAGTGATCTGCATCAGTGCCAGGTACCAAGGACCTGATTACTAAAGTGAGTAGTATGAGTAGTGCGTAGTGACTCTCTAGCTTCATTGGGATAGTCCAGAAGAGGGAGCTTCAAATTAAAGAGTGAAGAGATTTAAAAGTACCAGAAGGAATAAATTGTTCAAATATGGGAACTTTGTTATAGTCACCCTTTATCACTGGTGGAATATGCTTCATATTAATAACAACAGAGTTTTGGGATCACAATTATTCTTGTGGTATTGTGTTTCCGCCCCAGCAGAAGCAATTTTCTTTTGGCTATAGAGTTACAATACTTATTTTTTTCAGCATGGCATTTGCCTTCACTTTTCCATAATAGACTTTTCCATAATGTTTGAGAAAATGAGAAGTAATGTGTGTAAAATTTAAATAGTATATAGGTATCTGTGACTGCGCCATCGTTCAGTCAGCATAAAATACACTGATCTCATTTTGGTGATGCCAGGGATGAATTTGGCTTGCTTTGTCTGAAGTACATAGTTTGTCATTGTCTAAGTGTTTCCCTGAGTCACTTCTACAGTGCCAATTCATACCTATAATGACTTTGACTTCATTACAGTGCCCTTCTGTGCTTCTAATAATAATATATTTGGAGCTTTCTCAAAGTAAAAGCTTCAGTAGAGTATGCTTGCAGCAATGCTGTATTCTTATAGTATATAACCTCCATAAATGCCTCTGTATTGAATTAGAGTCCAGTACCTGCTGGCTAAGGGAAATGTTCCTAATCACTGTACTTACTAAACCAGAAAGAAGGCTATGCAGTCTAGTATATGTGTTTCTCAGTGTGTATGTATAGATATATATATTTGTGCATCATAACTAAGTAGGAAGTGTATTTTATTGACCCAGCTTTCTGGGGTTTTGGTTTCTGTTGTTGTTGCTCTTGTTTGCTTGGGTTTTATTTTTTTTTTGTTTGATTTCCTTTTGTCATTTAATTTTCCCCCCATCTTGAATCTTAGTTCCAGGCTGGAAATCTAGAGAAGCAAACAAGTATGATGAAGTTCAACTAGAATATCATTTTCAACAATGCCTTATTTTGTTTTTAACCTTTTACTAAGAAACTTAATTTTGAAGTCATTTCATAGTGAAAAGTAGATCCTCTGAAGATGTCACAGTAGGACATTTAGATGTTTTGAAACTTTTAAAACATTTTAAATGAAATGACATCAGCCATTTTCCACAGGAGTATTCAGTTTCAACAGACTGCTATTTTCCCCCCAGAAAACATGTTACCCAATTTCTAATCAAGGCCTCCTGATACGCACAGACTGTGCTTATGAGTGGTGGTTATTAGTGATGTGAAGTTGGGACAGAGTCCTGTTGCAGTTTTTCATGCAGAAGCCCACAGATATTCCAACATCAGTGCACAGAGAGCATATTTTCCATGCATTATGCATGGGATTTCCTCCAGCTGGCCTCCTGACTCACACTCCCTTGCCTCCCCCATGTCTGCGGCTGAGCACAGCACCGACCACCTCATCTCTCCCACTGGGACAAGTTTGGTCCCAAACCCTGTGCTTCCAGCAGGTGGAAGGGACTTCCAGACATCCCTATTGCTACCTCCTGCATAAAGCGAGTCTGGTTAGAGTTGGCTGCTCTAACCAAGAGCCTTGCCCAGTTACGTTTGGAAACAGTCCCCTTCCCTGGGCCTCTCTTCCAGGGCTTGGCCACCCTCATAGTGAGTTTTGTTTTTCTCTTTATATCAGGTGGTGATTTCCTCTGTTCCAATTTGTGTCTGTTGCCTGGTATCTTTCTGCTGTGCACCTCTAAGAAAAGTCTGGCTCTGTCTTCCCTACACCCTCCCATTAAGCACTTGTAGTCAGCAATAAGATCTCCCCGATTGTCTTTTTTGTAAGAGAATAAACAGTTCTCCTACCTTGTCTTCATCTGCTGGCCCTGGACCATTTTGGTGGCCACTGTAGACTTGCTCCAGTTTATCAGTGTCTTTTTTTGTATGGCGGAGCCCCAAACTGGACAGGACACTCTAAGCTGTTTTACAGTGGCTAAACAGAGGGAAGTAATTCCTTCAACCTGTTGGCTACACTCCTTTTGGTACAGCCCAGCATGCTGCTGTCTTTGAATTGCAAACTGTGAAAACCTATGAAACTGGTCTGCTGTGAAAGGCTTTGGAAAGCTGCCCTGTTTTCAGCTGGGTCTGCTAGAAGGGGTGCTGGGTGGCTGCAGCCTGGCATTAGACACAATGTGGTATGTGGCTTAACATGCGCATTGTGTAAGGTTCTTCTTGATCTCCCAGCATCTATCACATGCTTTGCCACAGGGCTTCTTATGCAAACAGACTGGTGGGTCTGGAACTGGAATTAGCTGAAGGTCTTCCCTCAATTTTGTGAAAGGTTAGGTAGAGATGATAGTACGCTGCATTTCCACACTTGGACAAGCATGGTACAACCAAGGTCTTGGCAGCATAACTTCAGTGACGTGATGCTTCTGTGAGGTGAACAGAATGAAAGGAGGCCAAGACAAAAGCAGTGGGGGATAGAGTGTGGGATTAGACCTTGTCATTCTTGATGCAAAAGGCTTAGCCCCTTTTCTTATCTCTTACTGCAGTAAGCAATGGCAGATGGTTTTCCAGATGAAGATCCCTGCAGAAATTATTTCATGGACATGTAGATGCATAAAGTTGGTAAAATGAATTGATGTTCTGCTTTATAAAGTTGCATTCAGTTCATTCAACACAATAATTAATAATATAAAAGGACTTCATAGAACAGTAAAAATGGAAATACTTCACAGAAATAGAAGATGACAATGTTTTATTTCTTTCTGTTTCACATGTCTATTAGTTATGTGAACTTGTGACTTAATAAATGTTACGGAATTAGACATGGGCTTTAATGTTAACCTGCCTTTTACAATGTCTTCTCATGTCTGATTTCAAACACTTTTATGGTCATTATAATAAAATTAATGCATGTTTTAATTGTAATAAAAAGAAAACATTGCTCATTATAATGGAGCAATTAAATATTCTCAATTGCTAATAGCTTTGTATGTTGCTATAATTCATTTGTTGGTGACCTAACAGAAAAACAAATTAACAGGAGTAGATGGGTACTGTTTTTGTTAAGGCTGCATTACTGACATTAGGTACGTGCCTGTGACACCACATACTCAATTATAGCAATTTTAAGCTTGGGGCTGTTCATTTTAAGTACCTCTGTAAGGGAATCTTATTTTATCTGGGTGCATTGTTTTTTTTTCTCAGTAATCAGTAAATAATAATAATAGTTTCTGGGTGGTTTCAGTATTGTACATCAGCAAGGACGTGCAGCATCCTAGGAAGAGGCAGTATGGATTGAAACCTTAAACTTACACATGGCATCGACCATTGCATTTTGGTCAGTGGTCAAGTATTGGAATTTATTCCTTCATTAAGCAGAAAGCTTAAATTTTGTGCTGTTAATCCTTACAGGGCAGGAGAAGCGGTTGTTACAATGATTGCTAGAAAGCTGTTATCTTTTCAGGAGATGAACTGTAAGAAACTCTTAGACACAGACAAGAAGAGAACCCCCAACTTTAGAATTCTTAAAATAATACCCAGATAATAAGAGCTACAGCTAAAGAAAGGTGGAGTTACTATTAACTCTGTTCACTAAACTTTAAAGATATGTAAGTAGGAAAGGTTTAAAATGGTGGAATCCTCCTGCTAGGGCAGCCTCAATCCAAGAAAATGTGTGTCTTCTGTTGAATTATGCCAGAGCAGCTACATATCTTTTAAAGCTGTCCTCAACAATACAGGCTTTGCTTTGTTTTGCTAGACAGATAGCAAAGGAAGAAATAACTCTGTGTAGCACACACACTGAAGGCTTTCTGAGCCTGCCTGCACAATGACATTGTTCTGATTGAACTCTTGACAAATTATAACCTGCAGGTATAACGAGGATTTTCCATTTTTTGCCTAACACGTATACATTTTGTCTCTTCCATTTTTCCTTTCCTGCAATGCATTCAGCAGAGCGAGGGCTGGAAAGAAATCTGATTGTGAAACTGATAAATTGTCTTACATAGTTTCCCTATTTTGGCCATTGCCATGGTCTGGTTCTGAAAGTGCTTGGAATCCTCCTTCTCTCGTTTTGTTTTAACAAGCTCATTCTCAGTTGCCCATTGCCAGTGCTGTATTACCTACAGTGCACATCATTTTTTTTGTCTATCTTGTATTCTTTGTCGACTGTAAGGAGGTGTATAAGCAGATGAGGTGATTTATTTTTATCACTCCTTCTCATGAGAAAGAAAACCCCTTGGCCCTGGCCTCTCTACTGGCTTCCTCGTAGCACAGGCATTTGCATCTTGGCAAAAGGGGTCTATAAAATGCTACTGAATTAAATCAGCAAAGTGTTTCATCATGTTTATTTTGCAATCCCTGTGATTGACTCTTTGCTGGTCTGAATGGCTGCAGTCTCATTTATTCCAGTGGAGTTTTCTTTGCATGAAAAGGGAATTGGCTCAACCCAGAGAGGTGGTCAGAATCATGATGGAAGACAGGCAACCTCAGATGAGCCCCTGTGATTTCAGGTGTGATTGCAGTTGTCTGCAGTTCTGCTGTAACACTCATGGAAGACACTTCATGTGTTAAAACTTGCTTCAAGCCTTTGATATCTTTGACCTTTTAAAAAGCCTCTCTTTTAAATTTTGATATTCCCTAAGAAGACAGATGGTATTTTTTGATTGAATTGATAGAGATTTCATGTCTAAACACATTTCTTAGTTTCATTTTGTTGGGCTAGTTAACTGCTCTCTGTATGTTCTATGCTGCTTAATCTTTTCTTCTAATTTGGTTTTGAATGATACTATCAAAAGGTTACAAAGAATTAAGTATGCAGAAATCCCCCTGGAAAACATTACTAATGTCCTGATAGTGTTTCCCTTTGGATCCAAATTCAGGTACCTACAGTCCCACGTACAGCTACGCTTCCAAGCCAAAAATTGCCCCTGATACCTTCTGACTGGAGTGTTTGACTCCAAGTAACCTGAGCAGCCAGGTAAGGTAGGAAAGCTGTGAAAAAAATTGCAGAGCCTCTAAAGCTTTGGCTCTGGAGAGGATGAGAAGAAGCCCTCCAAGAACTGATGCAGTGCTTGCCACATGCTAGGTGCAGTGCATCTGTCTTGGTTGCAGTCTCATGAAACAACAGCTGAAGTACCAGAACTGGTGCACAGTTTTCTTCTTCTTCCATTACCTGAGGCAGTCATCTGGAAACGAAGCAAAGGATGCATTTTCAACAAAATAAGGAAACCTCTCTGATCAGTTCACATTTACAGCACAAGCGTAAACCCCCTGTCAAACCCCCAAACCATTCCCATACCAGTTCAGCACACAGCATTGCTAGAATGGTCAGTGTCGGTAGTCAAATAGCTGGTGCAGGGACAGGAAACAGAGGCTGCTGTGTGCTTGGTGCTGCAGCTCGGACAGAAGATGAAGTCATGGCAGTTCAACATTTGGTGAAGACTTAACTAATGATTTTCTGGCTTTCTGTTTATGCTGGAATAAAACCTTGGGGGGGGGAAAAATGTTTGAAAGAAATTTTGGTGTATGTGTTTGTGTGTGTGTTTGGCCCTAATTATTTCGCAAAACCTTCAAACCCAAGGAATACAACTGCCTGCTTTTGCAGAGCTGTAGGGGAACATAGCTACAATCTTTCTTTGGTGGTGAGATGGTTGCAGCAGTGTATTTGTAAGGACTTATTTTTACTCTAATGGTCAGAGTATGATTTTAAATGACTTACAAACAGGCACATGGCACAGGAAAAAAACAACAGGGCATATTTTTTACCTTGGCCATATTGTTTCTGCCTTTAGCAAGTGCCACTTCTTAGTTTATTCAGTATTTAAAGCTTGTTTTCTCTACATAGTACAGACCTAAGAGACATGGCTGAAACTGAATATAGAGCATCAGACATTTACTGGGGAGGTGGAAAATACATCTGGTTATTGTGGTTTCAGATTTTGGCTTGGGTCAGGAACAAATCTTCTAAATTTTCAAAGTATTTTGGTATACTGATCTTTGTGACATTCTTGTGCTTATTTCAGATGCTGAGAATAAATGCAGTAAGAAAAAATTCTGGATTTTATACTTAGTCTAAATGAAGTCAAAAGCCAGATTTCATACAGGGATGTCAAGCATTTGGCAGTTTAGGAGATGATATTTCTAGAAGGGTGGTTTTCTTTGGTGGTATTCTGAATGTCCCAGTTATTGGCTGCCAGACTTGTAGGTTGAGAAACTGCCTGCTGATCCATATCATCAGAGATCTGAGTCCATTTAGTGAATCTCAGATTGAGCAGCCAAAAGCAGAAACGTTCTGACTCATAATCACTGTGAGAGATCTTGGCCTAACCATGTCAATTAAGAATGGTAGGTCGCTAGTAGAAAAGAAACTTGACAGTGTGTTTCCAGTGACAGCCGTGATATTATTGGTCACTTACATTATGGAATCATAGAATCAGCCATGTTGGAAAAGACCTTTAATATCATCACGTTCCACCATTCCCCAGCACTGCCAAGGCCACCACTAACCCATGGCACTGAGGGCCTTGTCTACACGGTGTGTGAACACTTCAGGAACGGTGATTCCACCACTGCCCGGGGCAGTCTGTTCCAATGGCTGAGCGCTCCTTGGGGAAGGAATTGTTCCTCATCTCCATGTAAACGTCCCCTGGTGCATCTTGAGGCCATTTCCTCTTGTCATGTCCCTTGTTCCTTGGGTGCAGAGACCAATTATCAAAGATATGCCCTTGTTTCACTTTGGAGATGTAAATTAACATCACTGTGACTTCAGGTACCTTATGTGTCTGTGTGTTCATATTTTAGACTAATGTTTGATATGTCCTTCAAAGATCTCATTAAAGTCTTCATCTAATAAGATTAAGACTGCTATAGCACAACATACATGGGGTGCTAGAATATTTACGCTAACATTCTGCTACACTGCTACACAGCAGAATATCAGTGTAAAAGTGCTGTTGCAGCTAATAGACTTTGGCTTCAATACACTGTCAGCTGGAAGTTGTAGTCTATGAGTTTTAAAGAGGCTTTTTTTGATAAAACTAAAAGGGGTTGTAGAAGTGAAATGTGAACATTCTGGAGAAGGGTGCAGTGCTATACATAATTTATTGGGCACTGTTTGTACAGTCAATTGTTGAGTTATAAATAAAATACAGCCTTAGAACAAAGGTGAAAGGGTAAAACTGTGGGTAGTTATTTCCTCTGTATTTCTATTAAAAAAAAAAAAAAAAGACAAGGTTTCCAAGTTTGTTCAGTGGCATTTTGGTTTCGTTATTGATATTCACAGTGTTGTGCCTATTTTTGGATGTGTTGCATTGAAGACTTTCTTCTCTGCCATGCANTTTTTTTAAAAAAAAAAAAAAAAAGACAAGGTTTCCAAGTTTGTTCAGTGGCATTTTGGTTTCGTTATTGATATTCACAGTGTTGTGCCTATTTTTGGATGTGTTGCATTGAAGACTTTCTTCTCTGCCATGCAGAGTGCCTTTTCCTCCAAGAAAATCTTCTGCAGGCTGCAGGACTGTCTTGTAGTTCAGTGAGCTGCCAAGGCACAGCCAAGGGGAAACCACAGGGAGGCAAATGAGCCTCTGCATGCTGAATTTCCAGGTCCAAGACCTACTGAAGAACAAACAGCTTGACTTGTCTCATTGACATAAGGCCCTTTGGTGTCTTGTTCCAGTTCATCACCTACCATCATGGTAGCTTCCCCCATCCCACCTGAAGCTCAGCTCCCATTTCTTCTAGGTAGAGGGCACTGAGGGTTGATACAGAGAGCAGCTCCACAGCCTGCACTGGACAGATGCTTCCTGCCAACAGAGAAATCCCTTGAACTGGAGAAATGTTGAACCCATTTAAGATCATTAAAAATGAGTTTAGTGGATTTAAGAATACAATCTGTATACTCTTCAGAATAATTATAGGTCTTTGCATTGGTGCTAAGAATGAGGTGAGAAAGAGGTTTCTTCTTAGAAAGATGGAAGCTCTGAGCAGGCTTTCTGTCCATGGTGGAGGTATTTTCTGAATGTGAGTAGGAATAGCACAGGTGGGCCTGATGAAACAACACAAATTAAATACATCATTTTATTATAGGTACAGGCCAAGCATCCCTTGCAGGTACTGTGCAGGAGCAGGAAGTGCTTCGTTTAAAAATCAACCTGTTCTCCTATGAGTGGTGCTGATGCAGAGCTGCAATACTGAGGAGAATCATTTTGGCTGCTGAAGACAAAAGACATGACCAATTTGAACTTCAGAATGAAACATTTCCTAGAACTGAGCCTGAATAAATTTTGGAACAGCTGAACAGGAAATAAGCTAATAATGGGATTTTGCAATATGCATTTCCCATATAAGGCATTGAAATGTAGCATGGGTTTATTTGCTGATCTTCTGGCTATTTTGATGTAAATTGGGCTTCACTGTGATTATGAGTACTTTGCTTCATTGCAGGCTGAAGTGTTTCACTTAGTTGCTGTCATTGGTGGTCCCTGGATGGACCATTGGTACACCAGGCCAGGGAAGAGACTAGTTAACAATTCCTCCTTGCTGCCTTTTGTTTGTGTTGGGGAGCTATTTCCTTTAGCCCGTGAGAGTGATGCATAGGAAGGGGAAGAGAGGTGGGGAGCGCCCATCTCAGTGCTGTTCATGCTTCTGAAAATACGTTCCCCCAAATCTGATGTGGGGAAAGGAAGCCTGGGCTCCATGGAGCCTGCTGTCTCCCTCAATAAACAAAGGACTGGATTTGGGCAATGTGCCCAAAGTGTTGGTGCAGGGTGTGTTCCCATCCTTACTGCTCTGGCCTTTTAAGGATATGTGACAGTATGCTAGAGACCACAGTAAGGTGTGTAATTCAGCAATGATTAATGAGCACAAGGCTCTTCTGCAGCTTCAGTGTTTCTGTAGCATTGGTCAGATTCCCTTCTCACAAGTAAGTCACTAAGATTTTCAGAGTTTGGCCTCTTCTGCACTGTGTGTACAATCTCTTACCGGCTCTTATGCTACATTAGTTTAGAGCCATCTACCTTTCCAAATGTGCTCTGTATTGTGGAACAGGTTTTCCTTGTAAATGTGAAGCCAGATGTTCAGAAGAGGAGAGCTCCCGTTTAGGCATCTAGCAATTACTGCTGATTGCAGCTGCAAACCTGAAATCTGTCTCCTTGGACAGTGAAATACTCAGGCTGGCTAGTTTGCGTAGTGCTATAAGAAGTGGCCTATATGCATATAATTCAGGAGTTCTTTGAAAATAGAATGCACTGAATCATGGTCTCGCTTAGTTTTAAACCACAGCTTGTGCCTAACTAGTTATTTTGATTTATTGTCAAGCAGGAGCTCATTTTCCAGTTACAACTAACATTTTCCTTTTCCATTTCTGCAAAATCTGTTAATGCTAAATGAAACAATGAAGGTCTACTGGCTAGATAAGAAAGTACATCTGATTTATTAATAAATGTTTCTTTTTTTTCCCAGTGACATATTTGATGCCATGTTCCCCGTCACACACATCGCTGGAGAAACAGTCATACAACAGGGTAACCCTTCCTCTCATTTTTTATCTTGTATGTTTGCTAAAGTTGTACAATTCACATCTCTCCATTTGATGTTTCACTCTCTTTGCTTAATGGGAAGAATAACCATATTCTGAAAGCATCCAAGTGTGCAGCAATATCATTAGTTCATGGATGCAGGTCTTTCGCTACACGTGCAGAGGTCTCCTACAAAACCACACTGGTAGGTCTCTGCTACAATTAAATGTAGATAAATAGCACTTCAAATTAAAATGTTCATTCCTTAACTAAAGACAGTCAGGAAGTAAACCACAGCTCAGAATGAATAAGGGTGGCACAGGCTAGCTGACAGTAATCAGAAAATATTTTAGGGTTGTTGGGAATATTCAACACCTCATTTTGCTGTATTGTAGTTATCGCACTTGGCAACTTACCTGCATGCCTGCAGCATGTTGTTTGGAGGACTTCATTACCCTCAGGCTATATTAAAGCCTCTTGTGTGTTTACACTGAATGAAGTGTTGAATCAATGGAGAGAGATAAATTAATGCAATTGAAAGATACTAATAGGAAGAAATTGTAGTGATGTTTTTTATATATGAAGGTAAATAGGAAAGGATGTTTCTCTCTATAAGTAATCTGGTATACAAACCTGTGCAAATATGTACAGGATTAAATGTGGAGACAGGAAATTGTTGAATAGTTTAGCAAGCCTTCAGGAAACAATCATCTTCTGTATTCTGCTTCCAGGTGATGAAGGAGACAACTTCTATGTGATTGACCAAGGCGAGGTGGATGTAAGTGAACTCTTACAGTGTCGTATTTATTTTGAAGGTTCAGAATAAAATTGTATGCTTTGGAACACAGCTTGGTCTAGCCATGTGCTGTGGTCCTGTCTCCTTTCTTGAAATAGATTTCACAGGATTGATTTCATTACTTTGCTTTTGTTAAGTCATTTGTGCATAATTTTATAATTGGCATGTTTTACATCCTAGCTTATTTGTCCATTCCAAGCAGGAAAATATGGTATCAAACCCAAGCAAATGACATCTTCAGAACCCTAACCACACCTGGAGGTGTGCAGTCTTTGGCAGAGAAGGCCACCACGCTGGAATTCACCCGAGGGTTCAGATCAACCATAAGGAAAATATTTTCTTTAATCAGTTAGCTTAGCTCATATGTTGTTTGTTTTTTACCCAAATTGAGATACAGCCTCAGGCAGCGAGTTTCATCTTATAAACCTCCATTTGCTTTTAAAATTAGGTCCAAATATATGAACAATGCAGCATATTAATAAAGCAAGGATTATTGTAAGTGTAAAGTGATCTGTTAGACCACAAAATGTTTACAGCAGTATGCAGTGGTTTCATCAGCATGTCTTTGAAAAGAAGCTTCTTTCAGAACCAGCCTTCCAAAAAAATCTGTTCACCTCTTATCATTTTTATCCCATGTGAAACTCAGCCTTTTGCACTTTTGCTGCAAGTTCCTAATTTGGCTGAATTTTCTGCACACATCTTAACATATCCACAGTTGTTGGATAGGGCAGGCTTGCTCATTAGCAACATTGCTCTTCAGATGCCCAGATGAGGCTTTTCTGGCAAGTTTAAAGAAGAAAGTGATTTATTTTAAATCTGGGCAGGAGGCATACAGTTATTTTAGTGAAAGTTATTTTTTTTAGCAGTCTGTGTCAGGAGACCATCTAATTGGTATTGTTGGGAATTGAGAAACCTCACATGCTGCCTCTGCCTCTGCAAGTTGCTCCTCAGGAAATCCGTCTGACTCACTGTTCCTATCAGGCATACCTCTCAATAGCAAACATTACCACATCCACAGGGCCAGAAAATAAAAGAGCAATATTTATAGAACAGTGCTAAAATTTAGTTTTTAAATAATTAGTTAGGGTCTGATACTGAGCTTAATGAGTTCACTGTCTTTGAATCAGACCCACAAACATATGTTGAAGTTACAGATTAATCCTCTTTAAAATTAGTTTGTACTTCCTCAAAACCTTTAGGAAAGCTTTCTTCAGCATTTGGCTTCAGGATAGTGGGGGACTGGGTGACATCAGAAAGCAGTCTGCAAACCATTTGTAATTAATTGCAAAAAATACAATCTTCCATATGCACATATTGCTCTTGCAAAGCAGTGACAAAATGCAGCAAATAAATGTTCGGGGCCTCTTCAGCTTTGTTCTGCTTGTAAAACCATTGCGCAAGGTGGTCTGGGCACTTTCTGTAACTGGTGGTTGCCACTAATGGCCAAGGAGATCATGGCTTGTCAAATGTTGAAAAGGACTTTTTTAGTTACTGTGCTTTCTGTCAGTAAGGTGATATCATAGTTCTCTTCCCAAGTATACCATGGCATCTACTCATAAACACCTGCATCATGTTAGTTGTATTTCAGAGGTTCTTCATGGTTTTATGGAAAGTTGAAATCCTTTCCTAAATAATCTTGACCATAAATGGCCCAAGAAGAGACTGATAATTTTTTATTGGTGGTGGGTTTTTTTTGAGTTCAGAATACTCTTCTATTTCCCAGAACAATTCAGGGATCTGTGAGGCTTCTGAGGTAGGATCTGGCATAAAATTTGAAAAACTAAATGGCCTCAGAGTCACTGCATTGCAATTCCATGTTGGCTCAAGCTGTATAGATGTTTTTGAAAATATCCCAGACCAAGCAAAGCACCAGTCCTCCTTTAAGCACACGAGTAATTCTGATTATTTCAGTTGGACTCACTTTTTTGCTAGGCAAAAAGTGTAGTGCACAGCTTTGTTTTAGTTTATTAGAGTTGAAGACAGAAGGTTTTGGGTTTTTTTGTATTCCAAGTAGATTGTGATCCTCCAGTCATTTATATATGATACAAGATACACAATTTTTATGCCTTGTCTTTGAGACTTGCAACAGCAGATTTCCTAAGGAATGAATGAAATAACTGTGTTTGAATAGATTTCATAAGCATTCCCAATCCATGCTCCCCTAATTGCTAAAATCAGCTTATAGCTGCTAGGACAGATCAAAATGGACAGGTGTACAATAACATCATCCTGACACTTGTCAGACACACACGGAGAGTTTTCTGACATGACCTGTGGGACAAATACATCCTAACAAGGCTTAAGAGGTGTCATTTGGACTAAGCTTATTCCAGGGCCATGCAAAGCTCCTGACCCTTTAAGTTTTGCAAAACTCTAATGTGACCAGCTCTCATGCTGTACCACGTCAGTATTCCACTTTCTTCATCCTGCTGTACCTTACCACTCTTCTGGCCGTCTCCTCAGCTAGGTGCACTCTTCTTCCTAAGTTTTCCCACATCTTCAGCCAAACAAAATGTTGAATTCCTTTGCAAGACATTGTGGAACACACAAGAAATGTCTGCACATCCAGGACAAAGCTGCAGCTACACCCACGTATCTGCAGAAATTACTTACATTAACTGCCTTTGCTGGGAAGCTACAATGAGAAGAGCCCATTTTCCCCCAACAGAGTATATTCTGCACCACGGCAGTTGCACCTGTGTAAGGCAGCAGCTCTCAGACCCCATGGGTGTGCACCACTACGCTGTATCTAGTGCTCCCAAGAAAAGAGTTGTTCCATTTTCTGGGCAGCAGTGCTAAAATCCTTATTGTCTGAAGAAAATCCAGACCTCTAGTAAGCGAACTGCAGTTCATTTAAGCCTTGCCAGATACTTTTTTGGCATGCTTCCACCCTTCCTCAAGAAAAAAAAAACCGACTTGGAAAGTAGACAATTGACCCTGGGACTTAAAGCCTCAAGCCATTTTCTGCCTACTTCAGCTGGTACTGGCATATGCATGGAGACCTTTAACCCCTGGCCAGGCTATCTGCCTTCATTGTATACCTGATTTCCACAGAAGTGGTAGATATTCCAGGACTGGAGGATTCAAGGGTCAGATGTGTACTCTGAACACATCACAACTGATACGCACCTGGCTTTTCCATATACATGCAAAGATGCACGTAAAGGATGTTGCCACCATAAAATTCCCAGCTGCTGGAATAAAGTTGTGGCAAAACTGAAAAAAATTAAACATAATCAAGTAACCAAAACCAAACAGAAACCACCAATAAAGCCAGAATAATAAAATCAGTGTTTGGTGTTTTGAGTTTAAAAATTGCAGCATTTAGAAGTGATTTACTGTTAGAGTTTTGGCATAGGCACCCCAAAGAGTAAGTAAGGGCATTCTAATGTTTTCCCTTAAAAATAATCTGAGTCAAACTATAGTACAATATAATATTTTTAAATATATTACATTATCCTCAACACTTTCTTAGGGTGTAAATAAGCCTCATTAACATAGAATAAAGTATCTGTAAGTTTTCTTCTTGGTGTTACTACGAACAGCCAAGAAGACTGTGGGCAAAGAGAGAAGGGCACAAATTTTCATACATAAAAGAAAGATTCAGAATCCATAAGAAGCAGGTCTTGGAGAACCTGACTTTTTCCTCTCTTGCTGTATATTACAAACCAGGTGTACCTTGACCAGAGCTGGTGTTGGATGGCAAAGGATATTCTAGCATTGACAGTCAGTCTCTTCCTCATTAGCACTTCAGGGTTGATGAGAATTGTTAACTTATGACCTGTCCTTGCAGATGGGTGAAGTTTATACTAGGTAGATGATGGCATGAGGTTTGAAGTCTTAGAGGTCAGTTGTCTACTGAAAGCTTTTCTTCTCAGACAAATATGAATGTATGCCAAAAAGTAGCTGGTAGAGTTTAAATTATAGTTTCCAGTAAAGATGTTGAAAGTACCTGCTGAAGTATGTCTTGCAAAAAATCTCTAATCCATATTTCTAAATATAAAAGTGACTTCCTGTTTATTATTTTAATCTTATAACCTCACATTTTTTACTTTAAAAAGCACCGTCAACTACCCTTTTAAAACAGATGTAGGATTTTTTTAGACTCAACAACTTCCCATTCCATTCAATGTCACAGCAACTTTCTCTACAGTCATTCTCAGGTTTTCTTCTTGTAAAACAACAGCAGCCAAACTATAGTATGGTGAAAATCAACGTGAAAACTTTTCAGTATTTTCCCTAAGTAGGTTCTGTATTTACTGCATAAATCTGTATGTGGAGCTGTACTTGAATATTGTGAACCATTGATAAGATTATCTTTTGAGTGTAGGTTCAAATCTTCTTGAAACCTTTATTCATATATACTAACTATCTAATTTGTGTAATCAAAGATGAAAATTAAATGGTAGTTTATGTGAGAATACTGTTGTATTTTAAAAGTAGGTGTACTGTATGGTTAGATTTCATAGATTGCTTTTGGTTTAAATTCTCCCAGCATTAATGATCTTTCTAATTTCGGAAATATGCTTTTTGAAATTTGAAACAGAACGTTTTAAAATTTGGAGGTTTTCAGCTTGCGTTTTCAAGGATTCTCAAGGCAGTTTCCAAGTTCATATATTTATATTTAAGAAAAGCAAATTCATCCTACAAATAAAGCACTGGCTTTATTTGAGAAAACTACCCACATATAAATACCCTTCATGTCTCAGGCTTGCTTATATTTCCAAGAATAAATAAACCTCATCGCCATTTTTGGATAACAAATATTAAGACATTACAAGACACAAAGCACAAATTATTACAAACAGATCCAAGTGAGGGAGGGAATTTGAGATCTGAAAGTTGCAATGCCTGGAACAAATTAGATTGTCCACATAGATCACAAAGTGGCAGCAAAACAAAACCTAAACAAGCCCAAAAGCTTAAAGTTAACTTGAAATCAGCAATATAAAATTAAATTCACTCCAGTCAAGCTTTAGAGTAAAGTAAACTTCAAAGTAAAGTGGATCTATTACTGCTCCTGGTAAAGTTACTTTCTGCTTCTCTAGACAACACCAAGATGAGTGAGGCCAAGAGGCATTCTTGCTGCATTGAGCATTGTGTGATTCATTGCATTTTCTCTCCTGGTTAGTGCCTTTGTATATCACATCCCATGAAGAAAGGAACTGTTGATGTGCACAGGAGACTTTTCCCATTAATAATGAAATGAACCAAGTTGTGTGATTTTCAAGCCTGCAAAAACTGCAGGGCTCATACTACATGCTAAAAAACAATAGAAATCTGAAGTACTTCTGATCTGTGGAAAGAAGGTGGCCCTGGTGGCTTGGTCATATATGGGCATCTGTAGTTCTACATTCCTCTTCAGCTGCACAAAAGAAGAAGGTGCCAGCTCTTACAGAGCTATGATCAGCAGGTTAAGTAATAATTAGGAATAGTTCACTTATGTACTTGCCACTTTCTGAGAGTTCACAAATGCCTAAAACTGCCTGAGCCAAAACCTCAACCCAGCATTTTCTAGGATAAAGAAGGAGATCATCTGAGCTACTGCCATATAACATTGGCTTTCATAAGCTGTTCTGAGCCTAAAATAGCTTTACTTCCCACACCTCCAAACAGAGCTACTTCCCTTTCTACTTCTTTTTTTAAAACCTATTTTAAAGGGATTCATAGTGGAGCTGAACTCTGTTAAAGGGCAAAATAGCTTTTTAATGTGCCATCAATACACTTTAACTTCATAATGAAAACAAAAGTTGACTTAGGCCTTTTCAGAGAATGAAGTGCAATGGTTTTGCCCCTAGAGAACAACACTTGCTCTCAAGATGTTTTCTCTTCTGGAGATTGATATTGGAAGTTGCATTTTTATTGGGGGCGTGAATGCTGGGCTCAGAGACTGTCAGATCGGTGGTTTAGTTTCACCTCTGAGTCCTTTAAACCTGACACCCTTAGGGTTTAGGAATGGCCGTTTGCATAAACTGTTTACAGGAAAGATGTCAAGCATGTTTTGGAGACTCTAGTCAAGTACAACAGCAAAATTAGAGAAGTCTTAGAGCAGTTTAGTAGGAGCCTCTCTCTGTAATGACCATGCAACAGTAAATGTCCATCCTTCACTTGCTCTACCTTGAGTTTTACCAGCATAATGACTCTTTCTGGGCTTCAATCTTATAATGAATATAGCTTTAAAAGAAATGTCACTATATTGCTTAAAAAATGCATGTTGGAAAAAGTGTATTTCCCACTTATAATTCAGACCCTTCTGCAATAAGAAAACCTGTGCTTTTCAAGAAAAGAGCATATAGAAACGTGTATTTTTGGTGTGCTGAAAAAGAGTCAAGGATGCAATGTCAGTTGACATGGATGTGGTCCAAAACTCATCTGAATTACTAGATTTTCCACATCACCCCCCTGAGGACAGGAATTACTGTACTATAGGAAACCCATAGTCCCGCCAGTGAAATCCCTACAGAAAGGGGCTATCCCAGCTTTCAAATGGGCATCTGGACAATTTTTCAATGAATTAACTGAGTTTTAAATGTTTCATACATTGTTACTATGTTACAAGCCTTTCAGAATCCAGATTTTATTCATTCATTTCTCCTGCTTGTCTCACAGAAATAGTACCCAGTATTACCTGCTTTTTTCACTAGGAAAGTGCTTGGGTTTGCCTGGCCTTTTTAAAAGTTCTTTTTTGCTTCCATTTTTTTCATCATGAGGAAAATCAAAAGTAGATTCAGTGTTCTGTGGGATTTTCTTTCTGTGGCGAGTGTGAAAGTTTGAAAGGAAATGCTGTTGTTATTCTCCTGTGTGGCATTCATTGTATCGTGGTGAAGAAATGAAGCTATAGCTTTTGTGTCTTTAGTTCTTTCTTGGCAGTCTGCTACCACCTGCCTGTTTGGAATTATTTTTACCCTTAATTTTAGCCCCTTGATCCCCAGATGCTCCAGGAACACCAGGAGCCACAGCACTGCCCTGGAGTTCAGCAGTGATGCTAATACTGCTTCTTTTCAGCTGATACCCAAGAGGTCTCTTGATCAGCTGAACTCCTCCATGGTCTCGTCCATCTCCTACTGAGGCAGCATTTCATTGACCTCAGTAGAAGCTGGATCAGATCTTAACTGAAAATTGATAAGATAAATTGAGATTGATTCCCGCTGTAGTTTGTAAAACACCTTTTCATCATAAAATAAAGATAGAAGTAAAATTCATACTAACAATTTATTGAATTTTGACCCCAATTCATTTAGCTTGGCCCCTATCTTTTTTCATGCCCAGCTTGAACACAGCTCTAATTTGTGTATTAAGATGTGCTAGTCTGTTACTCAGTAATTGGTAATAGGTTTCTGCTTAGGATAAGAATACTTGTGTATTTTCTTCACAGTATTTTCTTCTCAGAGCTTCCAGACAAATGAAAATCATTCTGGTTGGCTTCTACTGTTATCAGTCTTAACAGACTGGGGTATGTTCTGCACTGGGTAAATGCACACAGCTTTTCCTGCTCTCTAGGCTCACAGGCACATTAACAGAATGAAGAGGGTTTATTGTGTAGGTTTATAGCAGCAAGCCTACAAGCAAACTGCAGAATACATGATCCCTACCAGTCTTTGAATACACTATTATGGCTCATGAGCTGTACAGTCCATGAATAGTGAGGGAAATGCAGTCCAATGGCAGGCACCTGCATGAGTCCCCCTTTCTCCAGTGAAGGTACTACATAGTGCTAAAGTGTAGGAATTCTTCTCAAGTTAGACATCATCCTGGAAAAACAGTGATAGTGGTATCGATCCAGGGAGTGTTTTGTGAGGGTAAGTCATCTATATAGGCTGTGGGTCAGATACTGCTTCATAAGTTCTGTAGAGCTGATGTTAAAGACAGAGGGTAATTCTATATATAGCTTCTCAAGTCCAAAGCACTTCATAGTTTTCACTAAGGTAGAAAGAGATCTCAATCATTATATTTAGATTATTATTGGGAGCTTAGAGAAGACAAAAATGTTCCTTTTCAAAAGATGTTTCCCTGTTTTGACTGTTTTACATTTTGCAGCCATGGTGCTTTTCAACAAACCTCATTACATATATCAGCAAATCTCCTTCCTTTCAAGTCTGACAGTGTTAATAAAAAGCCAAAGTTGTGACAGTTCTGCATGCTGACTGTCTGAGCCTTGAACACAAGAGGGAAAACATGATGCCACTTAACCATGGGAGCTGAAAACTGAGGGAGTAAATACAGTCATTGTACTGAAGCAAGACAACTTGAAATTCTGCCCACAAAGCAGGTTGTTGCCCTCTTTGAGGACTAACTGTGGAAACTTTTACACTCTTGTTTTCCCTCTGTGTCTCCAGCATTGACAATTAGAAAGGAAATTACTAATTGCTTTTTAGGTAACTGACAGTAGGAGGAAAACTGCAAGTCCCCAAACTTGTCTTGTGCCATGGTAGGTTTATGTCAACGGAGAGTGGGTCACCAGCATCGGAGAAGGAGGCAGCTTTGGGGAACTGGCATTGATCTATGGAACACCCCGGGCTGCCACTGTCAAGGCCAAGACAGATCTCAAGCTCTGGGGCATCGACAGAGACAGCTACAGACGCATTTTAATGGTAAGTTTTTGGAGAAAGTCTTGTTTATGGAGTTTATATTTTTTACTTTCTCTTGTAGCACCAGAACTTCTGTGTTCAGAGTACATTGATGATAGAAGGTTGTATAGTGTGTGTTCCTACATAAAAGAGAGAGGACATGACAATAACATTGGGTAACTAAATTAAGTGAACTGAAGGGAAAGGGGACAAGATTCAGCAGAAAGATGCTGAGTCAGAAATGCAGTTGAATAACATTATGTGTAACTACTATATATGAATGAAAACATCAGGAGGCCTTCATTATCCACTGAAGCTATGCAGATCTTCTCCTTATCATGAACCTCAAAATGTTTTTCAGCCCTACCCCTTGCCTTTGAAGTCTTTGTCTGAACTTGTATTATACTCTTCAAGGCAAGCAATACAAGGTAGATCCATCTCCCATATAAAAAAGTCTTGGTTGAATTGTGCCCTTCATCGGCTGGTACACACCACACATATCACAGGATGGTAGCTGCTAATGATCCATTGCTGTGCTCCTTTCAAACTCCCTCATCTCTGCAGCAAAGCTCAACAGACCTTCTGGGCACCTGGGGTGTGCACGAGGTTATGGATTTGTTATTGTTTCTTGAGTCGTTAGTTTATAATGGAAACTTTGTCAGATAATTAACTTTAGAAACATCATAGCCTTTTTAATGGGTTTGCTTTCAATGTCCATGTGCATCTCTTCCTTCTCCATAAAATATTCCTTTCATTTTGGTAGTTAACAGACATAACTCTGTGGAAATCTTTCTCAATAGGACTTGTCTTCAAAAGCTGCATTATTTCATTCTGATCTGAAGGAAATTACACTGCTCTGTGAAAGATAAAGGATTGTGCATTTTAAAATCATCTGTATTTCTAGTGCATATCATGAATAACATAAATAGCAGGAGAATTGAGTAGATTTTACACTTAAATGATTAGTTCTTAAGCAATAGAGTGTAAGAGTGATCTTTATGCTGTGTGATAACTGCTGGATGTCTGTATGAAGCATTGCTGGTTTTCACTCTTTATTTCAGGTTATGTATCACATAAATGAACTTCACACTGACATGTAGGAGAGTAAGTTGGATTGATGGATACTCCATCCCAAAATATTCAGGTTGATCGTTTCAAGACAAAATATAGCAAAGTGTACTGTCTTCTCTCTTGTGGATAAGCAGGATGAGTAGTTTTGAATGCTTCCCAGTGCAAGGAAGCAGGCAGTAGTAACTGAGACCTTTCTGCAAGGTATTTCTTAAACGGAGAGTATGAGGGACACACTCAGCTTATTTGTCCCATGTCCTGCACAGATGCAGTGGAGGGGTGTCTGGAATAACTAGTCTGATGAATGAACCTGCATGCTGCAAGGAAGAAACACAAGGTATAAAAGAGAAGGAATGCAGGAGCAATAAATGTTGAAGCAAGCCACATACTCCTTGTTTTTTTAAGCATAGCTTTTTACAGCTGCCTGTAACCTTGCTACTAAGGAATTGAAGGACAGATTCACAGTCATCATAGCCTAGAGGTAATTTCAGTTTTAAGCGCTGATGGAAATAGTGGCACCTGACATCATGCAATGCTGGGAGCTTTCAGGTTTGGTCATGTGTCCATTACCATCTGACAGCAGCCTTTAGAAGATGAATATTTGATACAGAGATGGTATTTTACTAAAAGAACTTGAAGTCCCAAGTGGAAAAGACTGTGTTTTACTGCTATCTTTAGCTATGCATATAACTTGAATATTATAGTTATACTTCTGTTTCATTCTAGTGTAGTGCTAAGTGATTTTCAAATTAATTTACATATTCTCTGAACCAGTGACTGCTGTATCTTACCTAGCAAGCTCAGTGCCTGCAGTTGATGAGACCTTTAACTTTACACGGAGCTGTTTTCTCTCCTTCTTGTGTTATTTTACAGTTGAGGTCATTAAAAATTGGTGGTCTGTTGCATTACATTAGATACCCAGGCAGTGTAATTGTAGCATTCTTCATACTTAGGAAATATTTCAGGTACCATAATGAATTAATTGCTTCAGGTATAGAAAATGTCTAAATTTAAGTACTGTCCACAGTAAATGCAATTTACCTATCCACGCTACATGAATTGTGTCATCTTTTCATATATTTGTAGGTGCAACGTGGATAGTTTCTTTGCTGTAGGTGAAATGAGACACCTGTCTTTGTGCATTCGTGTGAGGGCAGGTTACAGTGTCTCTCTGCACATTTCCTCAAGCCTGAGAATTAATTACATCATGTTTCAGTGGCTGCATTTCATACTTGAAGCTAACTCCACCATTACATGGCTGGGTTTGCTGTACTCAGTTTTAAGATGTAGTAGTAGCTGCTTTTCAAGTCACGGAAACATGGTTTCCTGACATTTAGCCACTAAGCTTATGCTTCTAGAAAGCTGCTAGATACTCTGGATGTAGAAAGGCTTCTGCCTTTAAATAAGAGATATTAATGTTTAAGATACCTTTTGAGATACATCATTCAAGATGGTTTTAAAATTAGTGAGTGGGTTTTTCTTTTTCATTTTCTGTTTGCAAATACTTTTGTCCAAGGGATCAGTGACCTTTTTCTTCCAAAGGTATGGGTTGATTTTTTTTTTTCTGTAGTTGGATAAAGCCCCTCCATAACCCAAGATATTTTTTTCTTTCATCTGCATTCCTTCCCAGCCATGACCAGCCCCATGTTTTTGTCAGTCTAGTGTTGAAATTTTATTCACATTGTAAATATTTATTTGCAAATCATACCTTCAGATCCACACTTGCCAAAGAGATTTTATCCTGTCATGAGCCACTTGACTTTCTACCTCATTTCTCCTTGCAGCCTCTGTTTTGGTTCTTTACTTTGCATTTAGTAATTTCTAGTTTCATTTCTGCTTAATGCCATTTTCCCCATGTACACGTCTCATTGATCCTGACTGGTTTATGCTATGAATAAAATGCATCCCAGGAGGTTGGGAGTTTGTCTTTTTTTTTTTTTTGTGGATGGACAAAGCCTTATGCAAAAAGTTCCCGCTGGCTTTTAGTTACACTTGTCATCCATTTATTATTTGGTCTGTCCCAAAGGAAGTTTGTTAAAACAGATATATTTCTGTATATTTCATTGTCTCGGCTTAGGTACCCTGATGGCTTGAAGGTCACATTCAAGTTTGTTTTAGCAGCCGTGATGATTGTAAATGCTGGAATAGTTTCTTTTGTCAGGATTTGCAGTGAAATTGCTTGGCTTTCACTGGAGTCCTTGACAAATTATTATACCATGAAATTTATTGTACTAGATGGATTACAAAAACCCACTTGAACACGTTCCCTTCCCAAGCACATTCACAAATTATCTGTCCATCTGTGTGTTCCATTTATTTCATACAATTATCTGTTCTGAGCTGCATACTTCTCAGTCTGTTGCAGATTTTTGTGTGTATGTGTTCTCTGTGCACACACACACACTTATGTATATATTCTGTATTTGTTTACTTACATTCCTCTGGGAGAGAGGCAAAGGAATTTTTGCCATAGGATTCTCATGTAATTCAGTTGGCGAAATGTTGCTGCTCTCTTCTTTGCAGTTGGGATTCAAGAGCATCACAGAGTGGGGAACATCCCAGGGTTTTACAATATTTGTATTCTAAATATAGCAAATACCACAAATACCAGAGCAGTAAATGTAGTAAATGTCTGTATCCCAACATCAGATTGAACCTCCTGACAATTCAGTTCCCAGACTGAGAAAATTTGAAGCATTAATTTCTTTTAATTTCTTCTTTAAGAAGGCTTGATTCAGAATGATTTAACTATCTTCTAGTTCCTATGGTCCAGGATACCTGGCTCTGAGAGCAGAGTTGTATGGGATACAATACTTTTTGTCTATTTAGTAAACTTCTTTGCAGAAATGAGTTATAATATTGGGATGTAAGTCATGACAAATCAAGTCAGTTAGTTCTTAATGTCATGCCTCATTTTCTTTATGCTATTTTGGCTTTGTTTTATCGTCTTTTCACAGCTTTGAACCTGAGAACAGTTTCTTTAACAATTGTCTTTTTCTGTTCAAATGAAGTCAGAAGGACTTCATGTTGCCATACAAGTAGGTTGCATGGTGGCCAAGACATAAAGCCAACCCGAAGTCTGCAATCCATCCAGCTTCTGTGTGATACAGCACCAGATTCTTGATGGCAATTTTGTTTTCATGGCCAGTATGTGTGGTGACTCTTTCATGCACCTATGAGAATATACACCCAAGCCATCATTCAATATCAGGTTTATGCAGGGATTAAATGGGCTGAAGCACTTCAGGAGGCCATTCTGGCACCTCCTGCCAAGAGAACTTTTTTATTTGAAACTTAAGGCATGTTTTGCCTTTTGGTAGCCATTTGGCTTCTTAGAGAAGGTGGGGGTTTCTAGGAAGCACCTGAGCAATTCCATCTGTAAAATTGAAGCAAGAAAGAAGACATGAAGAGTGCTGGAGGGGCAAAGCAAAGAGGTAGGCAGAAGAGAATAAAGACAGAGGTTGGACTGGAGGAATGGAAAGAAAAAACTGGAAGAAATCAGAGAAAGTGAAGAAGGGGCAGTTGGAAAAGAAATGCAACAGTCTGATTCAGCAAGACCTGTTATAATCTGTGGGGCATTCATTTTTCCTGGCCTGCCTATTGCTTAAGCTAAGCCTAGGGCTTGCTCCATTTTTAAGTGTCCCTAAAACTGGGTTTGAGTTCTTTTCTGTGTGGGTTTGGCAAATGCAAGTGATCTCATTTCTCCTTGGGACTGTTTCAGGGAAGAGCACTGCAACTTGGAATATTAACGAGTCATCCTAGTTAGCAGGAACCACTGTCTTTAAGAAGATGAGCTTGTGCATGACAGCTCAGAACCAGGGAGAAAGTGAACAAAGAAACAGGGGGAGAGGGAGAAGCAGCGACTATTGAAATAAGATATTAATAGGTTAGAAAAAGCAGAATTAATAAAGACTTTTTAATACATGCCATCAAGAACCCTGCCAGTGCAGAATTATTCATGTACATTTACTATTGTTTTTATCTGGCTCAAGCAGTAAGAGTTCTACTGCTTCCCTTGGGAAACTTTTCTGCAAGAGAATAATTCCTACATAGGGAAAATATCTTTCATATTGAACTTAAATTAGATTTTCTTAATTTTCTCTTATTACTTTGAGTTATGTCAAGTTATGCTGTACCAAATTGCCTTCTCCTTCTGTCATCTATCTGTAGATGATTATCACTGTCTACTTAAAACCTTTGCACAATGCATGCCAGCTATGCAGATGCCATACCTATGATCCTACTGTTGAGCTAACATCTACAGGCTGAGTTTGTTTTGTTCCTTCCTTATCAGCCCTTGCCAAGTAGTTTAGCATTTTTCAGGCTTTGGTTTAGGAATAAATTTCTGGAGAAGGGGTACCAAAACAGAGTGTAGCATGTCAGGCACCATCACATCCAAACCATGGAGGTGAAGCCTCTGAACTTCATTCCTAGATAATGTCTGAGTGTACGACCAAAACAGCCTTGGCTGTATTCTTGTTGCAGTCTAATGCTGCAAACCAGCTCTCATCTACTGTCTTTAACTCTCCTTCAGGTTTACAACATTCCAGTCTTCTTCCTTTCATCAAACATTGTACTTTGGATTTTTTTTTTCCTTTGCATTTCTTAGCTGTATTTTCCAGGTGGAAGCTCATTCTATTAACTTTCTACTCCCATTTTTAATTTCTCCAAATCCTTTCTTGTATTTTCCTGTTCTGGCAAGCTTTCATAGTATCTCCTATTCTGCAGATATTGTTACTGTCTGATTTGTTGTTGCTTTTAGAAGATCCATGAAAATATTGCAAAGAAAACAGACTTAGCACATGTCCCAGGACACATGTTGGTTGACAGTTCTGCAGAAGTGACTTGAAAGGTAGGAGCAGAGATTATGATGGATTTCCTGCCTGTGGTCTCACAAGTTGGGTAAAGCAACTAGACCAAATAAAGCAAGTATAAAAAAGAAATCAGGAGTCAGAGGTGACATTATGTCTATGGGAAGGCATGAAAGGGGAATATTAGGCTGACCAAGGAAGGTGGGAATTAGGCATGTTCTCCCTTTGTTTCATGGAGAGGAAAAAATGGTTAATACCAAGGAAATAATACATGCTTTGGTTGTTTATAAGAGTTCTGCTATGTTGTTTTTAGCTTACACTAGTGTTCTCTCAAAATCTCTTCCTCTCACTCTGCTTGTGAAAGCTTGAGTAGGAAAACACGCTGAAGTGAAAACAATGTTCATGAGAGTGAGCCAGGCTGCTTCTTTCTGGAAGAGAAGCTGGGATATGGTTGTGCCTATTGGGATCCAGCCTTGTCTGCTCTGAAAATGCAGAGAAAGTTTCTGTGCCTGCCTGGGCACCCATAGGTGAAGTTCTGCTGTTGGTGGTTCATGCCACCCTGGAGGCTGTTGTCTACCTCCTTCAGTAGAGATGGAGGGTTGGATGGAGCCATCCTGCAGGTTGAGTCATGAGCCATCAGTTGGGTCACCTTGGGTTTCAGTACATGTGATATGAAATGAGTCTCCTAAGCCTCAACCATTAGTTCTTCCCTAGGTTCTTGTTCTCCCTTACCTTTGTGGTATCATTCTGAGACATGACAGTGTAGCTACGCATTAAGAGGAGTCCCACTGAGGTTCTACTATCACAGTACAAAAGAAACAATAACAGCACATGTAATTAATTTTTTCCACTTCAGTTTTGCTTTTGCACTTGTCTTTGTGGTGGATTTTGTACCCTTGCCCTAGTTTAGTTTAGCCAAGATGTAACACAACAATTTTCATGTAGGAGTGATGGGCTCTTGCTCTCTGGGCCAGGCGGGATAACTACAATTCCTGCCTTCCTGGGTCTTGTCTGCATCTCTAAATACTCAGAGTTGTGGTCAGGTGTTGCTTACGGCTACTGATTACTGCTTCTTAAAATTCATCTGTATCCGCAATCCGGTTAAAAAGCATTTTCCACATCTGTCTTTGGGTGCCCCAGCCCATCAAACTAAACCACCAGTCTGGTTTTCCATAGCTGTCAATTTTGCTGGTCTCGTTCCCACTCGATTGCAGGGAGGAAAGCAACAACTGCTCAGTGTCCGGTTTTCCATTCTCTGTCTTGCAGCAAGCTGTCAGGATCTGGTGTGGTTTGCACAGCCTCCTCTGTTTGAATGTCTTGGTCTTTCTGGCACTTAAATGCTTTCAGGGGCTCCTGAGGTTGAGAACCAAGTTTGTCAGAGAGGTCAGAGAAGGGTTACCAGTGCTATCACTGAGGGGAGAACTGTCATCACCAGAGTCGGGAATTATGAATGGGGTGTGGAGGAGGAGACCTCGGTAGTGAGTGTTGTTGTTGCTGCTGCTGCAGAGATACTTGGAGAGAGTGGCAGCTCTTGAAGATGCTGTTGCTGTTTCAGAGCAGGGGCGGCCCCAGGAGAGGGATGCAAGTAGGAGTTGTTCCAGAGGAGAGCCTCCAGCAGCTTCTGCTGGCGCTGCAGTCAGAAGCTGGAGTCTGTTGATATTGTTGGAAAGATTCACTTTGCTTTGGTGATCACTGGATCAAGCCACACCTGCACGGTGTGTGTAGGAAGAGGGATGATGTCTAATTCTTGGTTATAGCATTGCACTTGAATACACCAGCCTTTCCCATTTTCATACTTAGAGTATTTCTGTATGCTTTCACAGTGGAGGGTGAAATATTTCTTCTTTTCCTTCCTCTATCCCCACTTCCTGTGTCTGATTTCCAGCACTTACCAGTGCTCACATGGAGGAGGAATAGTGAAGTGTCTCTTTCTATAGTAGACATTTGCTTCTGGCAAACATTGTATTTTATGCGAGCCTGAGAGCAAATACAGTCTTTATTTCCTCTTTCTTCAGAAAACGAATGTATCATCTTTGTGCTGTACTCCTCCCTTGTAGCTCTGACTAGCATGCACCAGGCAACCTTCAGCATCCACAGGGATTCTACCCAGGCAGAAACTATGCGGGCTGTCATGTAACAGTGTGGAATAAACTGCATGGTACCAAGGAAAACTCTGGAGTTCCTCTTTGGTACCTGGGAAGGTTTTGTTTTCAAGTCATTTGTGTCACTGTAGAAGGAGCTAAGGATGAATTGTTTTTATGTTGGTAAAACTGCATAGTATTTATTCATACCTGAATAGTCTTTAAGAATGCATGCTGGAATGGCTACTTATGGTTTCTGTCTATGGTGCTCAAACACTATGTAAGCAGAAGGTATCTCAGTAATTTATCACACAATAAAATCTTAGTAGACTGGGAATGACTGTACTGGTAGCTGCATATACACTGATGGATTGTCTGCTCCAAAAATGCTTAAATCTTGTTAAAATAATACTATTAATAGGTTGCTCAACAGTTACAATGCATGTAACACTATTCAGAATATAAACCAGGCTTACAGGTAAAGACTCTTAGCATTAAAGAGGTTTTAACCTAAAAGAATGGGACCCATGAGGAGGACATTTTAAGTTTTATCCTACTTTGTCATTGTAAATTACCGTCTAGCAGGGCCTCACTGGCAACAGGATACATATTGAATTAGCTAAACAGTTAATTGATGAAGCTCTGGCTTTAGAATAAGTGCTTGTAAATAATGGATACAGTTAATCCACGGTGTCCAGTAACACCAGTGTAGTCAGTGAAATTACACCAGCATTGAATTTGATTCCTTCTGTCTTTGCTTATCAGCAATTCAACTTGCCCAGACATTTTATGGGGAAACATTTGCCTTAAGCTGTTTATACTGGCTACGCTTTAGATTTGGAAAGGGAGTGGAAAAAAAGAGCAGCTGTAGGAAGAAATCACCAAAATACTTTGTGTAATGTTCTACCTCCTTTTCCTCTCTCTTTTAATAACAGGGCAGCACACTGAGAAAGCGGAAGATGTATGAAGAATTCCTGAGCAAGGTCTCCATTTTGGGTCAGTTGCCCTTTGGACGTGCCCGTTAGTTCCTGTTTTATACATGTTGGCAGAATGAATTTTGGTCTTTGATTGCACGATGAAAGCAATGGTGGTCAAACAGAAGGTCTCATGCTTGTGTCATTTCAGCAGGAATAAAAGTGTAAAGGGTCCTTTTTAGAACTTGTTTTTCTTGTTCTCTAATATACACTGGACATGTCCTGGAGTAACAGTTGGACTTGATGATCTCAAAGGTCTTTTCCAGCCTGTCTGTTTCTGTGATTCTGTGTGTTTGAAGGACAGACCTTTCCCTAAATATGGAAGCAGGCATGCTACCTTTTGGTAGCTGCTGTTGCAGTAAAGATCATATGAATGGAGGAGAAAGCATGATAAGAATTTGTTATAAAGTCTAGTTACATCCTCCTAGGTGACAGGTAAGAAGCTTTTTTTCCTGCAAGAATACTGTATTTATGTGCACTGAACAAAGTAACCTTACAAATCAGAATGGACTGGGTTTTTTTTTTCCTTCTTCATATTTTACAGCCCCTGTCTCACATTCTTAAAACATCTGTTTAGCTTCTTGGGCTTGGATTTTGTTTCCCTTTGATTAATGTGATAGCCACAAAATTTGGACATGTTCTTGATGGCCTTCAGTAGGAAAAACACCAAACCCATAATGCCTGACCAATCAATCACCATTAGGAGAACAAAAGCTTCTCATAAGGAAGACAGTGTGAGACAGGACAATGAATTGCTGATTCTGGAGGAGAAACATCATGTTTCTGCAGGGGCTATTTTGAAAAAAACAGTTCAGGATTCATTTGCTATCTGAAGTATTTATATTTCTACTTAAGCAATTTCCTTTTCTTGTTTATGGTATTCATTTACCATTTAAGATGAGGTACCTGAAATATGAGTGTCTTAGTGGAAATATACTTGAACTTCTGAGAAGGGCAGTCCATGAAATCTTCAGTTATATATGTGTACTTAAAGTAAGTATGTTGCTCACTTATTAATGAAGTTTTCATCATTTAAACACCTTCTTTTATGCTCAATTTAAATCTTCCTAAATTAAGAGCACAAATTATACCAAATTACAATGGGTATTTAAAGAAAAAGGATCTCTGCACCTGCACTAATGAGGAGCAATTACAACAATGAGACATCTCAAAACAATTTCAGAGTAGAAAGGTTATTCAGAGATTGTGCTTCCTTAAACATGCGGTTTGCAATGTAATTATATCCTAGTTTCTAGTATGGCTTTTGAATCTTAGTAAAAAAAAGATGAAAGACTTCAACATTTGAACCTTTTTTAAGGATGGAAAAGCAGTGGACAAAATGACACATTATTTCAGGAACATGGACAATTTAGGTGAAATGTGTAAGGATCTATTACACATGTCTAAAAAGTAGATGACACCTGGAAAACAGAAAGGTATTTTAGAAATCTCAGCATAGCACTGAGAAGTCCACTTCAGTTCATGCCTTAATGGGGACAGAACTCAGTGATTTCTTGGTGGAAAAACCTCTGCCTGCTTCTCATATACACATTTTCAAGGCCTGTCTGATGTCTGCAACTACCCATGTAATTGTAAGAGTCCTTTTTTTTTTAATAATCTAAGGATTTTTTTAGATTATCAGTAGCTGCTCTTAGTATATCAAACAAGGTATGAGAAAATGAATGGTTTAAAATCTTTCTTCTGGAGTTTAATTAAATGTAAAGCCAAGAATTGATAAGTACAACTTGGAAATTGCAAAGAATTGCATAGAGTCTGCTTCATTTGATGCTTGGTTTTAATTCTCCAGATAAAGCGTTAGTAGTTTTATCATGTACAATATTATGTATAATGCTCTGTTGCTCGTTAACCGATGTATTTGTAGCAGTACAATTCCCTTATACAAAAGAGGGACGCTTTGTGACTAGATCTAGAATTAACTGCATTTTTCATGAAACCAACTGAAGAAGAAGTTTCAAGAGACTTTTTCTTTTCATTGTTAATTACATAGGGGTTTTTTTTTTTTTTTTTTTTTTTAATGAAAAAGCCTACTCTAGTCTGCATGAAAGAGTTTTATGCTTATTTTTAGTTGAACAGAGCACTTTTTGAATGTTGCATTGACAATATGGGCTTGGTCTTTGACATTAATGCTTCTGCACCAAAGGTCACAAATGCAGCAGGAAAGTGCATTAGTTAGGTGGGGAAAATGCTAGGAATAATGATTTCCCTAACAGCAACAGAAAGTGGCATAAAACCGTGAGACATATGTGTGTTAGGCAACTCAAAACTTACCTTTGGTGCACTGCGTACTTTGATCTGATTTTGCTACCAGACTCAGTGTGCACTTCTAAGCTCAACCAAAAGGCATTTTAACTTAAAAAGACCAACTCTTTAACCCTCAGACAATACTTCTAAGCAACTTTTTTGACAAACTGGGGAAATGAGATTCTGAGAGAACAGCCCAGAATCTACTCTTGGTGTCAGAAGCCATGTCTTAACTTACATAGTTCAATAATTCATAAAAAAGTAAGAACCAGCAGAGCTGTAGTACATGAATTTTAGCCCCACTTTTTGAGGCAGTGAAGGTTATATCATTGTATCATCTGTTTCTTTTAATAACTTTTAAACCTGTCACTTCTTTCAGTCAAATCTGATAAAAGTACAGAAGTTCAAATATAATTCATTGTCTTGAATTCTCATGCAAATGAGTAGAGGAGAGAAACATCAGTTGGCCTCCTCTTCTCCCCAAAGTCAGGACAGGTAAAATCCATCCCTTAGCAGACCCCAGAGGAGGAAGGCAGTGGAAGAGTGAGAAGCCCTGAAGGAGCTGTCTTTCGTTGTCTTTTACAGGCTGTCTTTTTCTGTGTAGGTATCACAGGGATTTATGGCACCTGCAGGTGTGTGCTAAGGACCCCATGCATGGAAGCAGGCTGTGTTAGCTCCATTACTCATAAGACAGACTAGTATTCTTATTAAAGTTTACTTTGAAGTTTTGTAACATCTCTCTCTAAGTGGAGAAACGAAAAGAAAAACTTTGTAAACCATCCTGCTGGCAAATGAAACAGGAGTGCCACTTCAATCATCCATGTGATCCTCAATATTAACTGCCACCCTTGCTACCGGGGTCTTGCCCGTGGCTTCAGTGGTGCATGGTCACACTTATGGGGAAGAGTCATCTTTTAGATTCACACTTTCTCATTGCTTATCTAGCAAGCCATCAGTAACAGGCTGAATGCAGCTCTGAGAGACAGCAGGACTTGTTCTGACATCTAGTGTGGGATGTGGCAAGAGGATCTCGACACTCCTGTATCACTGGTATCTCTAAACAGCTCCTAGGCTACTCCAATCCACTGCAGCATCAGGGCGGTGCAGGTCTGATTGCAGGCATAGGGAACTGGAGCCAACTTTTCATGTCCAACTTTCGAGATTATTATCTGAGTGATTACTAAAGTCTAAGACACAGTGAATAAATGCATTCATGTTTCCCAACTGGAGGTTCGTGCAGAGTGCCTGGATGAAAGAAATGTTTCTTTTATAACAGAACCAGGCACAGCAGAGCTGTCAGTTTAGATACAGATCTTCAGCCAAAGTTAGAGTCTCTTATAATAAAGCTTTATGATCTTCAATATTTTAGAGTCCCTGGACAAATGGGAGCGGCTGACAGTGGCTGATGCTCTGGAACCTGTCCAGTTTGAAGATGGGGAAAAAATTGTTGTGCAGGGAGAGCCTGGTGATGACTTCTTCATTATTACAGAGGTAAGACTGGCATCCTGATAATCTCTGTCACTTCCTCATAAAGATCAAGACTGTATTAAAAGATATTTGGGTTTGGTTTAATCTCTTCCTTCAGCATAAATCTCAACTAACTCCATGCAAGCAGGAGGATGACTTAAAATTCAAATCAATTCAGACACCAGTTCCATGGAGATTTCTTAAGTGGTACAATCCATAATTTCCAATAAATAGAAGATGCAGAGGAATTTTCAGGTGTGTCTAGTGTCTTTACTGTTTGAAGGTTTGGTTTCTACATGAGATAGTTCTCCTTCCAAATTGCCAGTACTTCAGTCAGGCTGGCCAGCCGTGCAGTGCACTGATCATTGCTTCCAAAGAGACTTGCAGGAGAAATCACAAATGAACATCTGTAAACTGGAGCAGGAGACCTGATCTGAAATGGATAATTTGTTCTTTGTTTTGCCTTAAACTTAGTCCAAATGGCTGAGCCATTTTCTTGTTTACTCTTACTCAGGCAGACAGATCTGCCAGGCAGCTGAAAATGCTGACATCTTTTTGGGAGATTATCTGACACTTCACTTCCACCATCTCACTTCTGCAAACAGATGCTGATGGGGTTTTTCCTCCCTCTCTGCATAAATATTTGGATCCTTGGTATCTCATGCAAATACCTAGTTGCTGTGATATAACAAGTTATAAAAAGATATTAAAGAGACTCAGCCTAAGAATAACAAGACAGTATTAGGATATGACTATGTATGTACTGAAGTAGGAGCTTTTCAGTTCCAGCTATCAGTGTTCATACACAAATATATAGCCTGGGAATGACCAATATG
Organism: Agapornis roseicollis; assembly: GCA_002631895.1. Taxonomy (NCBI): domain Eukaryota; kingdom Metazoa; phylum Chordata; class Aves; order Psittaciformes; family Psittacidae; genus Agapornis; species Agapornis roseicollis. The sequence continues at coordinate 86,321 of NDXB01017394.1, read as the reverse complement.
GCAGTGTGGTGACAGTTCAAGTGCACATGCCAGGCCAGATGTTACATGACCAGCAACAAGGAGGTGGTTGCACAGGAGTTAAGAGGTAATCTGAATCCCTTACTGTGGGAGAAGGCAGGTCAGGGTTGGTTCAAGAGGTTGATATGGTGTGTTGTCTTGGAATCCAGTTGAATCTACACAGAATACATCTCTGGCCCCATCAGGCAACTGTATTTTGATGTGATTTAGGAGAAAAAGGACCCTGCCCCACTCAGGTGATAAAGGGCTTGTACAGTGCCAATTCCAGATGGTTCAGAGGGCAGAAGGTTTTTCCTTGCTTGCTTCTTATCTGTTTTTCTGGACGGGTGCCTCTCTCCAAGACAGCCAAAACTGAGTTTATAATAACTGACACTTAAAATTCCATCCTTCTTTCCTTGAGTGTTGGAAATATGTATTTGATTTATGAACAAATAGTTTCTCTTGCGATGTTCACAGAATTGTCAGTGCAAATAATTGCCCCTGTATACCACACAATTAAAGAACTTTAAATATGTGATGAGCAATGCCCCTTCAAAACAATAGTTTCAGAATACAAGAGGCTAGATATTAGGGAATTTGTTTCATTAGCAAGATATTTAGTATATGAGAAAAATTTAGTACATAAACTCTTTTTTTTTTTCTCCCAAGAAAGAATGGATTTTTATTTTTACTACTGTTACTTGAGTGTACTGTTATTCTTTGCAGCAGCATGAGACTAGGAAAACCTAATTTTCTTAGCCATCAAATCCCATGTGGAAAATTGGCAGCTTGCTTGAGAATAACCAAGGGCCCTTATATTCTCCACCCTCATGGAACAGCTGGTAAGACTTGAATGGGTACAAAAGTATTAACACTGCATACTGCATAATCATAAAGTATCTGCTCACCTCACCCTTCCACTATAAATCTAACATAGTTTCTCACTTTGGCAAGTGCCTGTATTTTTCTGAGTTAAAGAATGAACACCCAATATCTACTATTTCTTGTGCTGCACTAGTATTTCTGCCTTTTCACACATAATTTAGGCTTTGTATTTTAAACTTGATTTCATAGGAGTTTACATCTTTGATGTTAAACTTTTCTGCAGGGGAGTTGATGTGAGCCGCCAGGAACACATCATTCTACAAACTGGTTAAAAGTAGTTTCGGCTGGTTTGTTGCCACAATATGTTGAAAAGTCATTAGCTTCCTTCGTATATTTTTTGATGTTTATGGCCTTGCTATCCAAAACTAGAAATGCAGCCAATTTGTTTGGCTGCTGTATATGCAAAAACCATTTCATATATCACCAGGATGCAGTCTCCTTCGGAGCACAGTATGTTCAGTAGTACAAAGCTAAACTTTGCCACACTATTTTTGGACAAGGTACTAATTTATTATAAACCACAGTCATTCATGGCATGCCTTAGACAAATCAGTTAACAGTTTACAAAGCTTTGACGCACCAGCATCACAGATACTGGTTCCAAGTGGGATCTTATGACTCCTACCATAAAAGCTTCTCTAAGACACCCAGTATTCACACATGGATTTTAAATTTCTAGCACAGCTTTTTATGAACTTTATCAATTAATTGTTCATTTCTGGTTAGCCTGCAATGCTGCCTTTCTCTATGATACCTCTTTGGGATGCGATCTTTTAAGTATAATGGTCCTGCAGAACCTGCACTTACAGCCTGTAAGAAAGGTGGCACCTTCAGGATTTGCAAGCTGAAGAGCAGCCATTAAACACTTTTGAAAGGGAGATTTCAGCCTCAGTGAAGGTCAGAACAGCAATTCCAGCTTTAAACCAGGAATGTCATCCTGGTTAGTGTGGACAAGCATATTTAGTCTCCCACTTCTGTCATGCAAGCATGTTCATATTTTCTTCATTTTTCCTAGTGTAACCTATTCTCATGGCTTTCTGTTCACCATCTTATCTCCAATTGCACAGCTCATAATAGGGTGCAGGTTATTTGAGGTGTGGGCTATGTGTGTGAAAATGCCACAGGGCTCAGTGGAAAGGAAGGCTGCAGCAGGAGCTCAGGCAAATTATTAGAATAACAGAAAACGTGCACAGGGAAGAGTCACAGGAAACCAGGGGGTTTTAAGTTCACTGCTCACAAAGCTGTTCATGGTTCAGTTTTTGTTAAAAAGTCTGATGAGAAAAGTATTATTCTGAGATTCCAAGACAGCTACAGTTTTTCTGCCATCTTAAATCTTCACAGGCACCAGTAAGATGTTTGCTTGCAGTAGGTCGGGTGCTTTTCCATTCAAATCTTAAACAGCCTTCAACAAGATTTAGTTTTAAAATTTAAAGGCTGTGATTTTTTCCAGAGATAGAATTATTTTAATGTTTATACCATATTCCTTAATTTGAAGATAGGATCAGAAGTGAATGTCTGCTTACAAAAGCAAAGTAACCACTTCTGTGAGATTGATTTACTGCACTTGAAACTGGTAATTAAAAGGGGGGGGAAAACAAAAAAGAAGCAGCCCTGTAGTTTCTGTATCTTCAGCTATTTTCAGGTCTTATTTTCCCACTATGGTTTTCACACAACAAACTTGGGCTTTCCCAGACCAGACAGATGTGGAATGTATCTGCTGGATTCCAAGGTCATGGAATTATCCCATATGAGATTCCTGGCACAGAGGTGAAAAACTTTAAGCACCATGAAGCAATTGTTGCCATAAAGAATTACATTTTGGCAAGCGTAAATCATAACAGATGTACAGTTTCTAACAAATAAATTTGCAGTTGTATTGTACGCTGCCACACTGTGTACCCAGCACTAGGGAGGATTTATGCTTCTGACTTCAGATAACACAAATATTTTTAGCTAGCATTTTAAAGTGGTAGCTTGGAAAGGCATGTGAGCTTTGTGGAGTTAAATATCCCAGCAAATGTAAGTCTTTTTAAATGAAATGCCAGGTGAACAGGGGCTGATTTTATTCCCAACTCGTGCTTTGCCACTGACTTCAGCTAGAGCAGTAGTTCAAGCTAGTGTAGTAGTGCTCTGAAACTGGAAAGAAATGAGAGTTTTTCTGTTGTCTAGGTTACTGAGACAGGTAGTGATAATAGTATTAAAAATAGCGGTTATGATCATGTACTGCTCTCTTTAAGTTCAGCTTCGAACTTGGCTGGGTGGCACAGTACCTTGAAGTCCATAATGCAGCTGCCAAAAATGCAGGGACCTGCACCATCAAGTGCCCTGCTGGGTTTTCCAGCTCCCAGCCCGCCCCATGTCAGACCATTTGGATCTACTTGTCATGACCCAGCACTGTGTACAGCACGCGGATATTGTCATGGGACTTCACTGACTGTGCTCAGGAAGTCTTTTAAGCTCAGCTGCATACTGAGAGCTTGCTGAACTGCTGCCATATGGTCTTAATACTCCATAAAGTTTGACATGGCTTAAGAAAAATGCCTGCACAGACACAAATGTGCGCAGGTGTAGTGGAAGAGAACAGCAAAAGGTTTATAATAGTGCGACACTGCACCTGAAGAGTACAGCTTGTAACTGTCCTTTAAATGTTCTCTCCATAGCCTGTCATCTCCTTGGAGGACAGGTTGATTTAAGTGGTGCAGAAAGCAAAGAAGTAAAACTGCATGAGGAGTAAAACATTTCCAATTAATAGTTGGTTAAGCTGCCCAGCGATAGCATGCAGCAGCCTAAAAATAAAACACCTAAAAATAGAAGATAATTCACAGGAGAAAATTCAAGGAGAAATGGACCCATTGCATCAAGTAGTTTTTTTCACATTAGATTTTTGTTTTTAACTTTAAAAACTAGTATATTTAATTGCAGATTAGTGCTAAGTTACAGGGGGCAGTTGCACCCTTCACTGCAACTCCTTTGTGAAAAGCTCTTTAGAATAGCTGGGGTGTTGTGTTCTTTGTTATTATCCTGCTGGTTAGAAAGGAGGCAGAGTCAGAGCATCTGATTTTCAGTCTCATCTGTATTATCAGTCCAGTCTATGGGCAAAACATTACCCTTTCTGTTTCCCCATCAGTGGGAATAATCCTACTGACACTTCATCAAGGTGAGCAAAATCTCAGTGGGATAAGGCATAAAGTACCCATCAGTACTGAAATCAGGCAATGGGTATGACAAAACTGACAAGAGAAAAAATACCACTGATAGTACAGAAGTCCTTTCAGAATTGATAGGTAGAGCTGCCTCATTGACAGAAATGAATCCAATTAATTGATAATGAGTATTTGTCCAGCACTACTTTTGGCAGATCACATTGAAAACAGTCTTGCAGTCCTCAGGGGGCTGCTAGCTTTCATGCTGCTGTTGACATTTCAAGTCAGGGCCACAAACTGCCTCTGGTCTGGGCAGGATCCGCTGCGAGTTCTTGCTGAGAGCGTACTTGAGATACCGTCCTGTAGGTGAAATCAGTGTTTCCAGCCTCGCTGACACTCTTGGCACGCTGTGGAGTGTCTCCTCACAAATGCAGTTCAAAGCCTTGTTAGGTGGAACAGTGTTTGTAAACTCTTCCTACCATGGTAACACGCACCAACAGAGGAAGGTCCTTAGTCTGACTCGGAAGGGCACTCTGTTCTTCACAGAATTGGGCCTTTTTTGTAGGAAAAGTCGACTAGAGTCTTAAATTGCACAACAAGCATCTGAAGATTTATGATTTAAAAGCTCCTTAAGAAGGAAAAGAAGAAAGAAAAATAGTAGCCCAATTGTTTCCTGCTCTAAATTGTTGCTCTTTGACTTTCTAACCTGAGAGAGACCCCTTTGGCACCTACCCCTGCGACAGGCAGGGGAACTACAAAGTAAACTTCTTCCGTATGGTTAATGAAGTCACTGCCTTAGGCACACTCTGCTATCACACCTGATAATCTCTTTAAAAACACAGTGCGATTAATTATTAATTAGGAAGATGAATGTTGTCTAGAAAAGGAGTTTCAAAGGCTACAATCTGAACTACTTAGTGTTACTGTGATTTTGTTGATACCAAAAATGTTTGTCAAAGGCAGTCTACAGCAACTCCTAATATACCTAATAAACAACATACACCGAATAAACAGAGCTAGCAGTCATTAAGGGCTCTGAACTTTGCTTATTATTAACTGCAGAGACATTGTTTCCTGTAGAGCTCTTACAGGAAAGGTACATTCAGTTTTTGATAACACCTAGTTGCTCTGGAGCAATAGTCTTTCCATTGACTCTGCTACAAAGTCCATGTGTGTTCAGGATGTCATTTTTAATGGCCAGCTCACATCAAAGATTGGAATTTTGGTGGATGATTGGGTCCCATCCTGGCTAGGGATGGAGGTGAAGTGTTTTGCTGAGTCAAAGGGTCTGGAACATCTCCTTAGTTGAAATCTTGTTAAACTTGGAATAACTTTGACTTCTATGGGCTATGGATCAGGCTGCCTACACATGCAATATCCATGTATGTATCTTGAACACATCCTTATCTCTCCCGTCAGGAAGGGACAGTGTTTCATAGGAAGCAACTGGCTGCTCCCCTTCCTTTAACCACCAGCCATGAAGGACCTGTCAGTCAGTGACTGCAGCTTTTGGCTCTTCCTTCCAGCTCTTTCTTTCAGCCCCACTAATAACCACCACAGGGCAGTCACCTACAGTAAATTATGCAAAATCTGAAACCTCAGAAGTATGTACAATGAAGCATTTTTGTAACAATTTTGTGAAACTTCAGATTAGCCAGTATTTCTAGGCTTTTTTAGAACTTTGCAGATTTTGTTCCTCATTTGTGGCAGAAACCAGGACAACTGTATGTAAATTCTGTGGGTTGCTATGAACCCAGAGACTGGAGAATAATGTATAATAGTAGAAAAATGTACAGTTAAAAAATACTGTCAAAACCAGTCACAAGTCAATCTTGAGTCCACAGTCCGAATGAAGTCCTCTTGCATCACCCTTCTACAAGACCATTAAGATGAGATAGTTTTTATATATGAAAATAAAGTTACAGTTTTTTTTTAAAACAGTCTGATGGGTAAGAAAACAATGTGAAACCAATGTACACAGGCAGTTGTTATGGAAAAAAATTCTTACTCAGACTGGCACATCCATGAGATATGACCAAATAATTTTAAGACCTGTAATAATTGGTATATGTAAACAGGCAACCTTTTAACCAACTTGTTTCTTAGATACTTATCTGTCTTACATGAGCATCTCATGAACTCCGTGGGGTTTGTCCTCACTACACCTGTTTGATGAGGTGCATGAAGGTGTTGCAGGGTGCACTCTGAAGCACAGGCACAAGAATTAATATAGTTCTTCATTACTGCTGAGAACAATCAACAAGAATTAGACACCTTGAAGGCCTGAGCCCTCATGATTCTGCTCACAGAAAATCTAAGGCAGAGGAGCTATGTTAGCCCTGTGGGCAGCATCCCAGGCTAATGCATCAACTGACCATCCTTTATCCACTCCAAAATGGTGGGTGTTATTTTCTACTGCAGGTTATGTAGAAGTCACTTGCACTTTGTATTGCTGACTGAAATTTGCTTATTTCTTCTCTTGTTTTATATTAAAGTCTTCCATAAGTTAGAGGTTGGCAAATGACAATAATAATGCAAGATTATTTACTGGCTAAAGGAATATTTGCAGTCTTTGGCTACACAGTCCAAAGGATTTGTCTTCTGTTGGAAAGCAGTCCAAGAACTGCTGATCCTTAGTTGTAACATAAAAGCCATCCCAGGAATGATACTATCAGCAGTCCCAAAGGGCTAAAATGGCAGCTGAGAAGTGACATGCTAGTGGTCTTCCAGGATGTTGGTGAGAACACTGCTTATGCTAGCATCATGAGGTACATGCAAGACATGCTGTGTTACTCCGTGTAACTAGGATGTTGGTAAACTTAGGTCTTGAAGCAAAACTGTGAGGATGCAGTGTAGCTATACTATTGTCAAAAGCTTAAAAGTACTTTTCATAACCTCTCCTTTGCACATGCTATACCCAGCACAAAAAAAAATGTGTATGGATGTTTCCCCAGTTCTCTTTCAACATGACAACTTGTGTAGGAGTCTTCAGTCTCATTCAGCTGTAATTTAAAACATCTGATTTGTAAACCCATAAAATTGAAGTTTATGCTAGAAATGTAGACACACCCTGGCCTTTTACCACTATAGCATACGTGGAAAACTGGAAGATCGTTTGGTGTACAGAGAAGTAAAATCTGAAGTTAGTAATTGGCAATTTCATTCTTAATATATATACATGCTCCATTTCAATTTTCATAAAAATCAGAGTGCTAGATTTTCTCCTTGTTCAGAACAGCCTGTGACTTTTACTTGGTTAGTATTTGCTTTAAGGTATGGTTGATTCTGTGACTCTTCTCTCATTAGTCTTCTCCAGTAGTGTCTTCCTACAGTGGAAGTCTGCAAAAGCAGCAGAGGTGATGAAACACCTCTCTGTCAAAAAGGAGAGCAGCACAGGCTGTTTACCCCTCAAGGTTTTCAGGAGGTTCTCAGGATCCTTATAAGCTCTTTTGGCATTGAAGATCAAGCTCACAAGCCCTAATTCAAAGCACTTAGTCAATGTGACCAAGAATTTTATGGCCCAAGGCACATTAAATCTAAACTGAAATTAAAGGCATCTGCTCTCTTAGGAGCTAGGAGCTCTGTCCTCAGAAGTGCTTCTTTGTCTTTAAGCAAAAACACAGCAATATAAACAAGTCCTGAAATATAGTGCTGTCTAACATGGTGGAAGAGGAATAGGGAATTTCCTCATCAATCTGGAGTTCATCCCTTTCTCTGGATCATGTTAAAGTTGTTGCCTACTGTGATGGCTTTTGTCCTTCCTCTGCAAAGATAACATTGAGCTGGCTTGCTCAAAGTACATACCTTTTAGGGCTCATTCATCAGCTGTGTAGTGTGGATTTTGTGGAGCATGCAAGGCTTTCCAGTGTGCTCCAGGAAGAGGCATCTTTGAGTGCATGAGGTTTTTTTCTTCTGAATTTCAGAATCTGGTTCTTCAAATACACAAGATTCACCAGCTGAAAGGACTTACAGAGAGCTTTCCATGGGGGATTTTCCTGATCTCTGTGATAAAACTCTCTCCTTCCCCCAGTTTGCTCCAAGTTTTATGTCTCACTCAGAAGCTGTTGCTGTGGCTGGCCACAGCTGCTCACGCAGCCCTGGTCACAGCATTAGTTATGAGACTTTAGTGACGATGTCTGTCTCTGCCTTTTGCTTGGTCTGGTTACTTCAGCATCTACAGAATGTTTTCACAAAGAAGCAGATGGTGGTAGGAGTAATTGGGCCGTAATGCAACATTAACAGCTAAAAACGATTTTCACCAGAAAGGATTCTGTGGGCAGGGTGAGGGAGGTTCAGCACTGTTTTCTTGTTTTCTCTCCCATACATTCAACCCTGCCCCTGCTGTAGGTGTTAGCACTCTGCAGTGTCTGCTTCCAGGAGATGAGCCCTGTCAGGTCAGTCACAAATATGAACAGTTGATGAATAACCCATTACAGAATCACTTTTATGTTGACTCAGTGGATGTTTCCTGGCTTCAGAGAGAGTCGAGATAATGGCTAGCTTTGTAGAAAGAAAGAATCTCTAAAATGCAACGTTTTTTTTCCTTTGTGACTTTTATTGCTTTGTAGGCTGACATGTCTGAGGGAGGAAAGCAGTGCCTTGTTGCCAATAATCCACAGCGCTTGGCACAGACGGTCTTTAAAATCTGGCACTGGGATGAATATTAATTCAGTTGTTTTCCCACAGAAGCTACTGATTAGTCAAGGCCAAGTATCACTGAGATGATTCATTAAAACACAGCATCGGAGCCCACCTTTACTGGGTGGTTCTGCTTTTCGTTATCCCTGTGACAGGTGGACTGAATGTGCAAGAAAAGGGACAACTGAAATCCTAGAACAGAGTAAAGATAAATATGGAAAGGGACCCCAAAGGCTGGGCTGAGGTGCAACTGCTTCCCAGCTTTCTGGGCATGGAGCCAGGACAATTAGCCAAGAAGGATCACACCCCAGCCAAGGGGCTCCTCCCAGGGCTCAGAGATGGTATCCTTATCCCTCTGTCACCATCCCGTTGCTTCCAGTCTTCCCAGTCTGAGTTGGCAGCTAGTGGAATGGAAGACAAGAATGGGACTACTGTCCCACTGAGGCTGGGAAGCACGAAGGCCGTTGTGGTGTCCCTTCATCTGAAGATGGGGGATGATGATAATGGTCAATGGAGTCTTGAGTTCCCCCCTCAACATGGATATGGGTTAGACATTTCTTCACTGTGAGGGTGGTGAGGCACTGGAATGGGTTGCCCAGAGAAGTGGTGAGTGCTCCATCCCTGGAAGAGTTCAAGGCCAGGTTGGACAGGGCTTTGGGTGTCATGGTTTAGTGTGAGGTGTCCCTGCTTACGGCAGGAGGGTTGGAACTAGATACTCTTAAGGTCTTTTCCAACCCAAACCATTCTGTGATTCTGTGGTTCTATGCACCTTTATTGGACACCTGTGTGATCTAGCCTGATGTTAGCTCTGCAGCTGTGGCTCAAGGGCAACATTCTGAAGTCAAAAGACTATAAAACTGAATATTTTCATTCTGAAGAGCCTTTCAACAGAGAAGACCTAACAACAACAAAAAAGACCCATTTATTTTTTTTATTCTCTGGGCAAAACCCACTTTATTTTGCCTAAGTATTGCGGAGGTCTCCATGCATGAAGCAAATTGCAGTTGGTGCAGTGTATTCTGCTTCTTTTGGCTGTTCACTGTGTTTACTGGTCTCTCTCTGCCTGAATCTTGTCTTCTTGCATCTAATACCAACGTTTCTTTTACTTCAAGGGGAATACATAGCAACAGTTTTAATGCAGTCTGTATCAAAGGAACACTGAAAGGGAAAATAGTCAAGATACTGCAGTAGGAGGATGCACAAAACTGTTGAAAAGGTCTTCCCATGTCAAGCATCTATGATTCTAAATGCTGAATGATCAAGACAAAGGCGTTTCCTGGTGATTAATGGTGGGCTGGGTGTAGTCATGTCTGGGCCTTAACCCTGGCTTCACATATATCCCTAGGAAATGCCCTGTGGCTCAGTTGTTTCTGCTGTTCTAAACTGCACTTGGCTTATGATTGATAGTGATTTAAAAAGTACCTTTATGTTTGTGGCTATTTTGGTGACAGGTCTAGACAGCTTTTTTCCTCTTGAGTTTGGATATTATTCCTAAACTAATATAAATGTGCCTAAATAGCAGAAGTGGTGAAAGTTGAGACATACATACAGTAGTGTTATGCAGGTGTGATACAGCTGGTACACACTGCAGATTGTTTGATATCAAGTGTGTAGAGCTAATGTATAGGATCCGTACCAGCTGGTTAGTAACATTTGCTTTGCACCTTTACTAGATTGCAGTGTTGTTGAGAATTACAGGCAGTAAGATTATGATGCATTAATATTACAATGACAACGTAATGATAATTATATGTATTGACACAGTGGTTGTTGCACTGTAAAGTCACTTTTTGCAGCTCTGCTCTCTCCCAAGGAGATTGTATGGGACTAGTGTTGCCTATTGAGCTCATTTGACCGTGGATTATTAATCCTAATTATACTTACATCCTAGCTTTTTGAAAATCTACTGCAGTCAGTGGCACTCAAGATTTCTAGAGTCATGCCCAAATTTAAAAAGCTGAATGTGTAAAATGTTGTATATTTGCTTCCAGAAGCATTCAGTAGCTCATTTGCTTGGGCATTGTCTCACACTGTAATCTGTAGTGAACCTGAATGGATGCAGAAAAGAACTCACTTGCTAGAGATAAGCAAACCAAACAATCACCACTTTTTCAGCTGGGTGCAAACCTGAGGTCTATTCTTGCAGCCCTTACCCATTCACCAGCCATTACAACAGCTGCATTGTACATAATAGTCCTAAAAGTAAAATTTGCCAAGCTGGACCAAAGTTGAGGTTTCACATCAGGCAACCGAACTCATACAAATGGTCATTTTTCAAGGTGGAAGGTGAAACATCAGCTGACAGATCTTAGCAGGTCTCGCAGGTTCACCAGGCAATCTCTCTTTCTAGGAGTTTCGTAGCATTGGGAGCTGTAGGTTTTGACTCTTCTTAATTTAAGGTAATGATTTGGAGGTGCTCTATGAATAATTTAATTGCATGTATGAACCAATAAGTAGGTAAATATGATTAAATAAGGTGTATCTTATTATGGTTGCTACTCCAACAGTGTAAGAACATTGCCCACACAGTGTCTGCTGACAGGTAAGTGGCACATTTTATTAGCTGTATATGGAGAAATAGGCAACTTGAAGAAAGACGTGTGCCGAAAGGCTCTTCTCCCTTTTATGGCTATGCTTATTGGTTTAACAAAAGATACTACTTCCACAAACCTCATCTTGCCTGCAATTAAATAAAATACTCCCAGAATCATACTGTGTGAAAGATCCTTCAATTCATTTCAGATCTCCTGTAGCTTCTATCCAGTCCCATCTGCTTCACTGTGTGAACAAGAGACTTTTATACCACTTCATAGCCTCTTCGTTCATCTTTTGTAGTAACTTTGCAAAGATTTAATAGTGACATATAATGAGGGCTTGTGTGACTTCAGAGTGAGGGGAAATTTATCTTTTGAATGTGTGAATTATAGAGTGTGCAGATTAACAAAGTGAGAAAGAGCAAAGGTATGTTCATAATAGCAATTGATAGAGTTAATAGCAATAGCAGATGGATCAGCCTGACCTTTTCCATTCTAATTCTATAGACTGCACTGCTCTTTCCTAGTGGATGGAGAAGAGGAAAATAAAATAGCTTAGGAAAACTTTCTAAGCTCAAAACTAGGATAAAAGTGTAACATTTTGAAGGCATGGGAAAAAAACACTGTCTTTTGTACTTTTCTTTAAAAAAACCAGTAAGTAAAAATATGAAATAAAAATGGAAATAGAAATAGTAACTTCCTCTTTAGGAAAATGAAAATTCTCTTTTTTAAAAAGTAGAAATTCTGTGTCCTTAGTGTATCAAAAGGACATAGACATGGACATTGCATGCACTTATCGTAGAAAAAATAGTCTTCAATTTTAGTAATGATAAATGTGTACTTCATTACAGATGGAGCATTACTGTATTTTTTATTGATTGCTAAAATGGGAGGTTAGCGCAGCAAAACCAAAACATCAACAAGACTGACTTTTCAACCAGAAAGTTTTTAAACAGTGCTGAATTTCCATTCCCACCCACTGCCTTTGGTGAGGGACCACACTGCACAGTCTGTCACACCCAGAGGTGTCCACTGCAAGATCCTGTCTGATCCACTGAGCTGGAATAGAGGATTTCCGTTTTTAGCATCAAGAACATTTGCCTTTTGTAGCCAGGCTACCTAGGCCAACTGCTGGCTATAGAATTCATACTTAAATATAAAAATAGGGCTCCTGAAGCAGCTAGTGCTTATAAGTATGTGCAGGACAGGGCATGGGAACTTTAGTGTTGATCCAGATGGGTCACTCTCTTTATGCTGTGGGATGTCTCACTCATCTGTATGGTCTGAGAGCTTGAAAGTGAAACATCTATCAAAATCTCATTACTTTGGAGAGGATGGGAGCTCATGGATTATAAACTTTATTTTGTATATCTTAAATTATCATGCTGTACCTGAGCCATAAATTTTTACAAAACAAACTGCTGATGCATTTGAAAGAGTCAAGTAAATACTCAGCACGGCAACAGAGCAGTGATAGAGGGAGTGAGCAGGTACGTGGGGTGAGGATGGCAGAGAGGTGCTGATGGCACATGGCTTTTGGAACTGCTGCTCTTGTTGTTTTTGCAATAAGATGCCTGTGTTTACTTGGAGAAGAGGAGGGAAGTTTAATGATATCAGTTCCTGGGAATACAGGCACTCCTCAGTGACTGAAAGGGAATATTCCTGGATCCACCAAACATCGTAATTTCACTCCCAAGTGTCTGCTAGCAAAAGACATGCCTGTCTGCTTTCAGTTTAATATTATCACAAAGTGCTGATTTACTGAATGTTGGTGTCAAACTCCTCAACGGTCTTTGAGCCTGTGCTCTGTAGGGTTTGCTTGCTGGTGTAGGAGCTTGAAACAGCTATCAGTGTACAAGACAGCATTTTAAATTGAGCAGCACTAAATAGCCTGATCCTGGAAACCTAGGATCCTGCAATTTATTTCAGAGAGAATGATCTTGCCAAGTTTTGTGTGCCATTTAAAGGGAAATCTTTCCCACTGAGACCAAATGCTTTTGGGAGTGAGAGTGATAAGCCCCTTGATTCCTTGCTAGATAATGCCCGTACCTCCTGGGATAGGGCTCAGGAGATTCGTTCAGTCCTATCATTTATAGGAAGTAAAGTTTGCTAAAGCACAAGAAGGATAAAAAGCTAAAAAACTGTCGAAAAAATTTGACAAGTAAAGTAAAATGAAATACAACCATGAAACCTGTGATGGGAGTCAGGATAGGAGCCAGCACTGAGTTTATTTAGTATGACAGCTTCATTAAGTATATAGATAATAAAGGATTGTTCTGTATTATTTTATTCTGTATTATTTTTTCCCTGGTTACACTGGTTGTCTGCAATTGGCCTCTTCCTCTAATACAATTAGAATAGTGTTGATTCCAGAGATAACACACAGAAAGTGAAGGTGATACAGATAGATAATTATAAATATATCTTCTTTGTTTCATGGTGTGAGCGGTCTTCCCATGAAGGTCACTCTGACAATGCTCAGGATGCACTTGTGGAGCTGACGGCTGGTGCAACATGAGGCCAGGCAGTGTAATCAGATCTTACATCTGGGTGCTCACTGTCCGGCTTTCAGGAAACTTCTTTTGCTCCGTGATAGACCTCTTCTCACTGGGCAATGGGAGAAGCCTATGTGACTGTTAAAACAAGGATGGAAAAATATGTATCTGGAATATGCATTGCTTTATCCTGCCAAGCCCAGTGTTTATTGTGGAGGCCAGACACATCTGTCCTCCTCCAACAGATATCATGGTGTTTCTTGGATTAAAAAGGCTGACTGTAGAAGAACAGTGGAAGAAATTGCTTCAGAAGACTGACTTACTGGAGTCCTGTATCATATGGACCCTGTCAAAAAAGTATTAGCCACAATAAAAGCTGACACTTGGGGAGATGAAAGCAATATTGCTTGATACTGTGATTAACTTCATGGCAATGTGCTCAAGGTGGGTGGTGGGGAGTTGAGTCCTTTCTTTGTTTGACCTGGGCAGTCAATATGATTAGTTTGGGGATATTTTTGTTTGTTTTATGTAATAAAAACTTTAAAAAAAATTAGTTTTGGGAAAGAGACTGGAGACATGGATTGCGGACAGCTTTTTGGGTCAAGGGGTTAGGTTTTTGCCAGGCTCCAGATGGGACAGAGAGGAGCACAGGGGCTGGAAGTGCTTCTGAAGCTGAATCCATTGAACAGCAGCAGTGTAGGGAGCTGCACCTAATCAGACATTTGGCAAGAGGGAGGTCAATATGTGCATTATTCCTTTTATGGGGTATTTCTGAGAATGCTGCATATGAATGTGTGTTTGTTCTGAAAACTTGCAGTAGGTGTGAATAAGAAACCTCATTGCACTGTCTTTGTATCTTCATGCCTTTGCAGATTTACTGGAAGATCTTGGAAAACAGCAGCTTTGGCGGGACAATTTAGTTGTATCAAGGATAAGGAATTCTTGCTGGAAGCTTAACAGGAGAAATAAGATTTGCGTTTTCATTTATATAGCACATAAATTAGAGAGTGGCCCAGCTATTTGTAAAGTGTATGGGCTTAAAAATAACCCTGTTATGAAATAGGACATAATGCAATACAATGGTGTTACAGTAGTTTAGTTGTGCTTGTTCAGAAGAAAGCAAATTGTGAGCATTTGCTACATAATAGTGGATATTCTACCGCTTATGGTTATTCCTGGGCCTTCAAGTCCTAGAAGAGCAAAAGCCATACCTTAAGCAGTCTTACATTCTTGTTCAGATTTGCAACTCAGAGACAATATTTGGGATACTATAGGGTGTATTTAAACACAATGCAAAGGTGAAGGGCTGGTTCTGCAGGGTGCTGAGTGCCTTTTAACTGCATTAAAGCCCAGGTGTTTCAGACTGCTGGTGTCTCCTCAGGCTCCCCACCATACCCAGAGGCACACAGGTTTCTTTTGGTGGAAGGAAGCTGCAGGATGTTTTCAGCCAGTGAATCTGCACTGGGTACTTCGCCCTGGAGGGAGATTTGTGATGTTTTCCAATAAGTGGCATTAATCTTCCTAGCATTGCTAGTACATTTCTGTGTCTTGTCTTCTTGCCTGTCCTGGTTGGGGCACAAGCAGCCCTCAAGTATTACTTTCCAAACTGAAAATCTTAAAAGCCATTGAAACATCAATGCTCTCCAACTGCACTGTCAAAAAATGGCTGTCCAGTCTATTTAAAGACCATGGCTTTTAAAAATATCTTTAATTTCATTAAAATATATTAATGTTTTGCTTTTCCCTATGCCTTTGGACTCAGAAGATAAATGAATTCTTTTTCCAGAGAAGCAGATAACTTTCTCTATTCCTCTACAAAAGCTTTATGCCACAATAATTTAAGATTTCCTCCAGGTTAGAATATTTCTGCATGTAAGACCTCTTTGAAGGTTTGAATAGACTGTAACTGAGTTTTGACATGTATTAGCATGTGTCAAGTACAGCAGTTATTAAGGGTAGAGACAAGACACATTCCATCTCTCCAGCAACTGACTTGCAGGTGTCCAGATCACTACGGGCCACAAATGGGCAAAGCCACTAGAAAAAAATATCACCCTTTGTTGCAACAAGCATTAAAAAGTCCCTTTGCCAATCATTTCAGCAACAGATCCATGAATGATCCAGTGAGGAATAAACTCTAGTTGCTGTCTTACAAAATCATGTCACAAGGTTGTGACTGGGAAAATTGCCTTTTTTATTCCTTTTGATGTAAACCTTTTCCGTGCCTCTTGTAAGGTGCTGTGTCCACCCAGAACATATTTTTAAAGTGTATTCAAGCATACATTTGCACAGCATGATGGGCATTAATTAAGCAGGAGTTACTGAGGTCTGACCTGTTCCTCTTCTGAGTGAGCTGAATCTGCCTGCATCCAAATAGTTTGTAAGAGAGAAATCATTTGCAATACTGGTATTAATTTTTTTTTATCATTTAATTGCTTTCATTGATTTACAAGGAACTAACTGAAATGGTCATCTCCCATAGCAGAACTAAAGGAGTTCAGCCTGGAGAAGAGAAGGCTGCGTGGAGACATTATAGCATCCTTCCAGTATCTGAAAGGTGCCTACAAGGATGATGGAGAAGGACTCTTCCATCAGGGATTGTAGTGATAGGACAAGGGGTAATGGGTTAAACTTAAACAGGGGAAGTTCAGGTTAGATATAAGGAAGAAGTTCTTTAATGTGAGGGTGGTGAGGCACTGGAATGGGTTACGAAGAGAAGTGGTGAATGCTCCATCCCTGGCAGTGTTCAAGGCCAGGTTGGACAGACCCTTGGGTGACATGATCTAGAGTGAGGAGTCCCTGCCCGTGGCAGGGGGTTTGGAACTGGGTGAACTTTAAGGTCCTTTCCTACCCTAACTATTCTATGATTCTATGAGTGTGACATGCAAAAGGAAATACTCAGGACTCAATGCTTTTTGAAGCATAGCAACTGACCCTGCACTTCTCTCCCCAGGGCACAGCTTCTGTTCTGCAGCGCAGGTCTGACAATGAGGAGTATGTGGAAGTGGGAAGACTTGGTCCTTCAGATTATTTTGGTAAGAAAATTCAGCTCACGTATGGTTCAAAAAGACAGGCACGTGGAGTTACATGAAGTAGTCATTGTCCTAATTAATGTTCTACTCTTTCACACAAGAGGGGTTATGTGTAGGTCAGCCACTGTTCTCAGTGATACTGAGAGATATCAGCAGAGCTGAAATTGTTCCGTGGTTTACACCAGTGCAGCTGACAGGAGGCAGATCCAGGACCAGCAAAGCAGTCTGAAAACATTTGTTTTCAAAGGCATTTTACATGCATGCATTATGCATGTGTGATGCACTTGTACTGTCAACAGAATTATGTAGAGTGTCTATCATTAGATACATACAGGGAGATGTTATACAAATAAAGCAACTGCATATGCACCCACCAAAAGAGTCACAGAGCATGTGACAGTGTATTTATCCTTGTTTCCAGGTGAGATAGCATTACTGCTCAATCGGCCCCGGGCTGCTACGGTGGTGGCACGTGGACCCCTGAAGTGTGTAAAGCTGGACCGGCCCCGCTTTGAACGAGTGCTCGGACCTTGTTCTGAAATCCTCAAGAGAAACATTCAGAGATACAACAGTTTCATTTCTCTCACCGTCTAAATGATTCCTTCTGGAAAGCTGCCTCTGTGTGACCTTGTGCACTTAAATTTGCTCTGTGCAGCTCTATAGCTTTATGAGGAAAAAGATTAAAAGTGTGCATTTTACGCATCTTTTTTCTGTTCATGTCACGTAGTGGATGTCAGTTCAAATCTCATGTATCATGTAAGTAGGAAGACAACTGTTTGGATAAGACAAGCTTTGGAAGATTAGGCTCTTGGCTTGCAGGCAAGATTTTTACCTGTTGTTGCGTCATGTAGCTTAAAACTGTGTTTTTAACTATTTAAAATACGTATGTATTTCTATTTCCTTCATTACCTTTAAAGTTGGTCTTATTCACCTTTTGTCAAGCTTCTTTCATCAAGAGATGTCCCTCTGCCTATCACTTTTAAAAGACGTTTCACTGGTTCTGGACTGGAGGTTTCTGAAATCCCATAGGGTGGTGGCAGTGGCATAGTTTAAGAGGGAAGGTTGGAGGAAGTTTTTAATCATTCCAGCAAGCCAGGGAAAAACAGAGCTTTTGAGAAATTTTGCTTGTGGCTTAGATATAGGGGCCATATTCCTCCATGTTACAAGCCCTTTCAAGTCTGCTTTGTAGGATATGCTAAACTAAACAGCCTGCTCCAGTCTTCTGGGTGAAGAGGTCAGGGGACAATGGTTTCTAAGAATTCAAATGAAGCCTTTAGGACCCAAGTTATTTGCCCTCAGGTCTTTTCAAATGAGGGTTTGCATTAGATCCCTTAAAAGTCCAGCAGGAACATCCTTGCTGAATTAAGTGGGCTTCAAAACATATTTATCTGCAGCAGTATACTCAGCCACTTCTCTGAATATTGTATGTAATGCTGAAGAGATGGTGCCAGGTGCACCTCAGAGGCAACAGCAACAGCTTGTTTTTAATAAGGTCCACTTAATTAAATTTAAATGCCTTTCATTTAGTATATGACTAAATTTTAGGACTTTCTAGGATTTTCTGAAAGCCAAGTACATGCTTTAGAATTGCTGCCTCTCTTCCAAAAGACATTGCAAAACCAAAAGCACCAGGATCTTGCAAGAAGCTCCTAGAGCCCAGGTCCCTGGAGCTTTGCTAGTGGTTGCTGCTGCCGTGCCTAGGCATGGGTCTCCTCTTGGATGGAGATTTTTGCAGATCCAGACCTTCCTGTGCTGCGCAGCCCTCAAAGGTGGGAGCATCTAGATGATACATTGGGAAGTTATTCCCTTGAAGGAAAAGTTGTCTGTGGTAACAGCAGCAAAACTCTGTTTCTTCTTTAGGGTAACATTTGGGTACGTACAAACTTTCTGTATCTTGTACATGCCAAAGGTTATGCAGTGAAGTAAGGCAGCAGTCTCCCTTTTAGAACTAGAGGTGTCTGTGAAGACCATGGCTAAAATTACTGACATGCAATGTGCTTTCTTCTTTAGAATTAACAAAAACTAACTTGGGACTTTCCTACAACTCCCACTCAGAGGGCCCAATGCTCCAGTAGCTGTAACCACAGAGGTCGTTACAGACCAAACTGCTTCTCGGCTTCACACGCCTTTCATCACTTCAAGGTGCTTAATTTATTTCAGCATATTTTCAGAGGGCCTGTCAGTGTATATTCGTTGCTACTATTTATTATGATTCTGTTGTGCTTCTTGCACTTGTTATCAGATATGACCATTCACATTTTTCAACCTTGCAATTTTTATCACATACATTTCTATAGGCAGACCCCCATTCTATATAGAGAGAGATAGATGTTTGTGTTTGCAAAACTTTTGATTTGCTTCATTGTTTTTGTATTCTCTTGTGCAATTTTTAAAAGAAATATTTTTTAAAGGCTTCCGGTCACTCATGGATGTTCTTTTACCTATTGCATTTCTGTTGTACTGGTAAAAAATGGTGAGTGTTTTGCATAACATGCAAGATACATTTCCTGTTAAACACCAAGTATTAGCCTCGCTGTTTAGAAGTTACTCAAGCACACACACACACCACATCCTTTGCTTTATACCTTTACAGCTCATGGATAATATGTTTGAATTATGGTTCTGTTATAAGCAATTTCAATAGGAGTGTAACCATTTAACACCAGGATTCCTATGCTGTAAGTGGAACAAAATTATATTCAATGACATTTTAAAGATAATTGTAATATTTGCAGTGGATGATGGGACGGGATTATGGTATGAATAAAATTCTTCTACATTATGTGCAGCCGTTGTGTGTTTATGAATAATAAGGTCTGTATGAATAGATGTTCTAGTTAAAATCTGCATGTCATAAAAAGTTTGAACTCTACTGAAAATAATCAAATGCAAAGGGACAAAAAATAGACCAAGAATCCGTGTGCAATACATAGTAATGGAAACCAAACTGGTTTTCTGGAGGATTAATAATCTTCTGTTTAAATGTAACCATATATGTCTTTATAAAGAAACAGGGACTCAGGGTTCTCCTCGATCTTCATGTTGTTGTTTGGATGCCAGTTTAGGCAGGTGTTGAAGCACATGTGGAACGTGAAGTATATGAGCTGGTTGTAGGAACCCACCAGGGCTGCTACTAAGACTGTTGTAGAGCTAGCAGGAAGACTTGGGGAAGAACAAATACAAATACTGCTCCTTTCCCCCAGTATTGTAGTCAAAGCCCATGTGCAGGGCTGCTGGACTCCATGCAGCTGCTTCAGCCTGGAGAAGAGAAGGCTCCAAGGAGACCTTAGAGCAGCTTCCAGTGCCTGAAAGGGCTGACAACAAATCTGGAGAGGGGCTTTTTACAAGGGGATGTAGTGACAGGACAAGAAGGAATGGCTTTAAACCGACAGAGGGGAGATTTAAATTATTAGGAAGAAATTCTTCACTATGAGGGTGGTAAGACCCTGTCACAGGATGCCCAGAGAAGCTGTGGCTGTCCCATCCCTGGCAGTGTTCAAGACCAGGTTTGATGGGGCTTGAAGCAACCTGCTCTAGTGGAAGATGTCCCTGCCCATGGCAGGGGGTTGGAACTGGGTGAGCTTTAAGGGGCCTTCCAACTCTCACCATTCTGTGATTCTCTGTGGTAGCCCCCACACAGGAATCCTGGGCGGCTCCCGGCATCCAAGGTCTTCCCAGCTTTCCATTGTTATTTTCCCCCCCCCTTTGCTATGATTCAGGAGGGAAGGACTCTCTTCCCAGAGAATTACTCACATTATGTAGTAATCAAGTGACCACTCTGTCTGAGGTTCTTCCAGAAGGACATTATCAGCCCACACTCCCTAGAGAAGAGCATCTCACCACTCCTTGTCATTCTTTTTTTGGTAGGTTTTGTGTCACAGACATTTCAGGAGTCCCAGGACAAAAGCAAAGACTTTTTTTTAATAGAAACTAATTGTACCTCCAGGATTTTTACAAGGCCCATGTGGCTGACCAGGCTCTGGTGTGTTATCAGGTTACTGTCAGCTCTTCTAAGCATTCCCACTGCATTGTGGCAGTGGGTGCCTAAAGCTGTTGAGTCATAAGAATCCTTGATCCTGAAGCACAGTGTGACACCGTGTTACATATTCAGGTGTTGGTGGAAAACAGGAGCTGTTGCAGAGAGCCAAGTCATCCCTGTGTGTGGCAGTTTGCTCCTTGGCTGCTGGTTGGTTTTTCTTGCAGTATGTGGTCTTCAGAAGCAGAGTCACCAAACCAAGGGTGACATTTCTGCTGTTGTAAAGGTTGCACAAATTGTGTACATCGCATTCAGTTTCAAGCCTTAAATAGTACATAAATCCTTTCACAGACCTGTTTATGAAAGAGATCATGTTTGTTCTTTGCACACATTTCTGTGTAGCAGCTGAGAGAGAGGATATTTTCTTGTGCAGAGGCAAAACCATGACAATCTCCTTAAAGAGAGCCAGAGATCCCATTGCCTGCTGTTCATGGAGGTGCCACGTGAACACAAACTAACTGCAACTGCAGTAGAGTCCCCCAGAACTGTTCCAAACCCCATGGCAGGTAGAGAGGAATTAGCAGAGCAGGAAGACCAAGTAGCTGATGTTAATCTTCATGATCTTAAGGTCCTTCCCAACCCTGACTATTCTATGTTTCTATGTTGCACCATTGATGTCCATGCTCATTGCAGGGGGATTGGACTCGATGACCTTTGAAGGTCCATTACAACCCAAACTATTCTATGTTTCTATGATACTATGACCCAATGAGCACTAACCGGCTTAAAAGCTCACATTTGATATTTTGAAGACCAGCTCACCATTTAGAGACTGAACTATCTACTCTGACATCCTCAGACATGTTGTTTTGATTTGTTTCGAATGATTTGGAAACTCTGGAGCTCATTTTTGCCTTCTTCCAATGCACACGCCGGCTCAGAAACTCACGTTTCCACAGCCAGAGTCACTTCTGTAGGTCCCAATTCCCTCTAAAGAACATATTTAGATGTGAGTGTATGCATAGCCTTGAAAATCTGATGTTATGGGAACGAATTGGCTTTGGTGATCCTCCTTCTCCAAGGGTTTCTCTTTGCTGCTTGGCAGAGTTTTATCTGGGATGCAGCACTTGCAGGGCAAGCTGGCCTTTTCTCTGGAAAAGCCTGGCCAAAGGAGCTGGCATCTGCAGCCATCTGGTATTTTTGTGATGGCTGAAGATGTTTTTTGTGCTTGATCAGGCTCCAATACCAGAGTGATTCTTCTGATGTCTAAAATTCTGGATTTGGCTTTTAGAAAAGAGGCTGCACTTTGCCTGGGAAAGGAAAGGAAAGGGAAAGGGAAAGGGAAAGGAAGGGAAGGGAAAGGAAAGGAAAGGAAAGGAAAGGAAAGGAAAGGAAAGGAAAGGAAAGGAAAGGAAAGGAAAGGAAAGGAAAGGATGAATGTCTCCTTGGGCACATACTCTGCCTCCCATCTCAGAAGCACCCTGGTAACTTTTCCCCTCCGAGTGCTCCAGCCCTTTCCCAGCTGTGTTTTAATCCTGATTTTCAAGTCATTCTCTGCAGAAGTATCACTGCAGAAGTCCACTGCCCAGACAGGCTGCAATACATGTCCCATCCTCGTGTGCTGAGGCAACTTTAAGTGTGCAGAGTTCTCTTTAAAACAGTCATGAGCTCTCACGGAGGAAAACCCCGATCATTTTACTGAAGAAGACTGCTCCTATTCCAGTATAAACTCTCTCCAAACATGGAACAGCAGCATGCCATTTTCCTGCATGGGCCAGCAGTGCTGAATGAATTGGCAGATGCTGCAAGATCTCTGGTAGCTGGGCTGCAAGAATGCTGCTCCTCTCTACTCACAGCTCTGGTTCAAGGCCGAAAGTGCTGCTTTGCCAAAAGAAGTGCCCCTCGCTCAAGCCCTGATGGGATAAATCGAGCCTTATACTGCCAGGACCTGCTGGATGTATTCACCTCACTCTTGGTGGTTGTAACAGCCTCTGCTCTTTGCAGGAGCTGGCAGTTGGAGACAGGATGTATAGACTGATGATGCGGTAGGGATTTTCTCAGCACTGCTGCTGTAACTGGCGCTCTGGATGTCCATACTGCTGGCTCGAGGGAAATCAAGCCTTTCTGGGAAGTGGCTACTCCCTATCCTCTTTATACAGAAAATGTATTGTTATTATTTGAAAGCACTTTTGTATTCCCGTTAGACTACAAGCATGGCGATTGTTCCATTAGAAGACATCATGGTGCATAGCAGTGAAATACGATGTACAGTACCATGCAGTATGTATTTTCCAGATAAACTGGGAAAACAGTGAAATGGATCTGCAAAAGAGGGGGTACAATAGCTGCTTTGCATTCCTCCACATGTGTGGAATTTATGTGCTCTACAGAGAGACTCTGTTCGGTTCCCATGTGTTTACGATGATCGGATGATGAGCTGTATTTCTAGCCGGTTTCATTTTCTCTGTTGTATTTGTGGGCCAAGCACAAAGTCGCAGCGACTTCAGATCGAACGCAGCCATGAATTAGTGCTGGCTAAACCCTCCCACCATTTATTTCCACTACAGCAGCAACAGGGAACAGACTTAGCAGCTGAAAAATACAAGAGATTATTTCTCCTTCTCACCTAGGGGCAGCTCAAGCAATTTGCCAGAGAGAAGCAGTTGGCTGCATTTGCAGACTCTGGGTTATTTGATTGAGAATTTCCAGCCCGGAGGTGCATCTCCTCCACACTCCACCCTGCCTGTGGAGCTGGATGTGCTGCGGAAGCAGGGAGATGTGTCACTGATCACAGTTTAACTTGTGTAATGATGGCTGCAGAAACTGCTGCCAGAGAGGAATCTGCATCTCTTAGCACCGGCTCCTGCAGAGGTGGAAGAGCCCCAGTCTTGGTCCTTCAGTCAGGAGGGAATCACACCCACACACACGATTCATGCAGCTCCTGGCGAGGCTGAAGGTATCGGAAAGCAACAGAGCTGCTTCCAAGCCTGACAAGTGTAAGTCACCACTAATGGTCAGTGGCAGCATCATGAGCTCTGCTCCCACTGACATGAGCCCTCAGATGCATGCAGTACATGCTGCCATGGGCTGAATTCCCATGCGATGGCAGGATGGTTCATATCCTTGACACATATCCAGTAAAGCATCACACCCTCTCCTACTGCCTTGCATTTCTGGCTCATAGCCTGGGATTCAGCTTTTAGAGAAATACAGGATTAGCCAAGGAGGGCTTTTTAAAACTTAGATTTGCAGGGGGCAGGAGAAGGTACTGAAATGACCAGAGGTTCCCAAGGAACAAGAGAACCAGCCCAACAAAGGCAGCCTTGTGCAAAAGGGGAGATGCAGCAGAACCTGTGTCTGGATGAAAGCTGCCCTATCAAAATAGCCATAAACAAACCCGCCTCCTCTGCTACAGAAAAGCTGTTGTGCCAGGAGCATATTAAATTGTATATGCTTTTTCTCAAGGCAAAAGAATTGCAGCAGTGACGGCAGCTGTGTGTGCTGGAGCCGAGCCACTGTATTCAACTAATGAAGGCCTTGCTGAGAATGGGGTGGGGGAAGGACTGCAGATGAATGTATTATTCACAGGGACCCACACTGGAATAATCTACCGGCACTGGGGATATGTAGTAGGGAAAAAAAGGTGAATGCCTGGGCACTGAAAGCTGATGCATTTGCCAGAGCACAGGTGATGGGCCACATCCCTTCCCAGGCTGGCCCCTGCACTCCTGCGGGTGCTGCTGTTTACAGAGTGAGGGAAGATGTGTTTTTCCTTCCCTGGGTTTCCCTGGAGAGGTTCTGGGTCCCAACCCACAGGAGCTGAGCTGGGCTGCAGCTATTGCTCTGGCCCAGGCAGAGGAGCAGGTTACAGGCAGAGGCTGCTCAGCCTGCCTGGTATGGAGTGTGCAGGAGGTAGGATTTGGAACCTGTGAGGAGCAGGAGACATTGACAACCCCATCCTCCATGTCAGTGGGCTCTGCTGATAGCCACCTGGTTGGTCCCAGGTGTGGTGAGTGAATGGGAAATGAAGGGGGCTCATATCCACAGAAGGATTGCCTCAGCCTGCTTCTCTTCTAGCAGGGCTGCTCTCTTGCCTTGTACCTACATCCTGGAGAATTGGGGTGCAGAGGGCTTGGGACCCACCTATCCTGCAGCCAGTGTACCCCTTTTATAAGCCACCTCTGTGCGAGTGTTCCTATACTGGGGATGCAGGCTTGGAGGGGTCCCTCCAGCCTCTGGATGTTGGTGAATTATGAACAAAATGTGATTTCATCACCACTCACACCGTCTTAGCCAGGTGTGAGAGGAGCCTGGCAGCCGAGCCCTTTGCTCTGAGTCTGATGCCCGTGATTCACTCTGAATTCTCTTGGGTTACTAGAGGTTCAAGGCTGAATCTTGCAGCCCCTGTGCAGAGGAGACACGTAGGTCCCGTAAGAGCCCAGATCAGCCAGAGTCCACTGTGAAGCATGGTGAGTAAGTAAATTCTTTTTTCCACTTTGAGCTGCATTTCCCTTGTGAGCAAAGCTGATTTGAGAGTAAGGAATACAGGATAATTTACCATTCCTCACAGAATTTAGGAACATCAAGAAGACTAGCAGGATACTTTCCTTATTGATTCAGGAGCATGTTAGTGTAGAAGCACCTCATGTAGATCCTCCTTAGTAAGGAGCAAAATAAATCAGTGCAGGTTCAGAAAGGATGACTTCTGTGCAATCACCTTGCAGGTGCTCCATCAAAGATCAGTTTAGCTCCAGGCAACACAGTTCAAACACTGCAGTGAGGAAATGGGATAGAAGAGCCTGACACCCATCTCATCTTAAACTCAGTTGCTGCAGCTGTCCCATTCTTTAAGGCAGAAGAGGAAATTTATGGCTCTTCTGCAATGTGAGCAATGCCCTGAGCACCCACAAGGTATATGCCCTTTTGTGCTTGAATTTATTCTGTATCTGAAGTCACTGTACACACAGGGCTAACATGATTCAGTGAACGAAAACCCATTTTAGTTGCTTTTTAAGCAGATTACAGCAGATTATCTGACTAATCTGTATGGAATCCTCTCTCCAACTATTTCAAACTGTAAACAAATCCAGCCACTTTTGTATTGCACATAGATACTTACTGTGGATTATATGAAGATTAACTTCAAATTACATTTGCAACAATGGTTTGGTTTTGTGGCTTGCTACCTTCAGTAATATAAACCCTTTTGGAAGAAATATACCTTCAACAAAGTGTGAGCATAAGAACCATCAACTGTGTAATAGCATGTTCCAGAGCAAGTACACAAACAGAAACTGAGTATGTTAGTGTGGACAGGTTGAAGGAAGCTAAGAATAAAAGCTAGTGGTTCAGAATAAAAATGCCAGGGATTATCATAACATGGAAGTAAAGTCTTCCCTGTAATATCTTCTGGTCCCTGTAGGGCTCTGCCTGTGGCTTTCCAGGACATCCGGCTTGGGTACTGCTGCTCTGAGAGAGCAAAGCCAGCCTTGCACAGCATTTGGTTGGGACATGGGGAATGTTGTGTCTACCAGGCTAGTGAAGGAATGCTCAGTTTACAAGACAATGGCTTTTTAGGAAGCCAGAAAAAGTTAAACAGCCTTCCCAGATGGAAGATTGTCCCTTTCCACCCTTTGTATAATTAGGGCAGCTTCAAACTCCTATAAAGAGACAATCTGTTTAATATAAGAGATTTCCAAAGTCTTAGCAAATGAGCATCTGAGAACGGGCTTCTGATGTGGTTTATGTTCTTTTTGATAGATTTAGGTTATGGGAATGTTGGTTACAGAGGCAGTGAGTGATTCATGCTAAAACCATTCGGGTGCCATCTGATACATGCTGTCCACCCGAAGGTAGAGGGAGGAGGCTGCTGCCTGTGCCGTATTAGTGCCTGCAGTGAAGCTGTTTTGGTGTTAAGTTATAATGGCAGAAAAATTACTACAGCAGAGGAAGAAAAAGCTGCGGTTTGCAGAAGAGAGGTAATCCTTAGCAGATTAACATTTCCATACCAAGCTGGGGTTTTACAGTAATGCCTTGAGACCTCAAACCGAAGTGTTCCCTGTAAGGAGCTATGCTGGCCCCTTCTTAAAAGCAGGTCTCCCTGGAGAGTCTCTGACTGCTGCCTGATGAGCATAAAACAACACAGACAGGAGCTGATTGCTCTATGCTTACTGCCCACCTTGGAGCTGTCTTGGAAAACATCTTTCCCCCACTGCCTGTAGTTTTGCCTCAGTAACACTTGCAGGATCAAGCTCTTGAGCAGATGGTGGGGGGGAAAGCAGAGGAAGCAATGTCATTCTCCTCTGTATTTTCTCCCTGTAGTCAGCCTTGCAGCTGCCAGATGTAAAATCCATCATAGACACACCTTAACACTGCAGTGGGAGAGCAGGCACCGAGCCTAGAAAGTTGGGTGACCAAAGCCATGGGCTGCAATGCTGGGCAACAATGAAGTGATTGCTATCATCTAGTTGCCTTGCAGCACCTCTCCGTGCTGACTCCTGTCGTGAGGGCAGGAAAGGTGGGAAGCAGGGATACTCTTGTGCAGAACTCATGGATTCCCACTGGACTTTCATAACTTCTCCAGGACTTGTGTGAGAGCAGGGCAAGGCCACAAGCTTTGCAGCATCATGTACCTTTGTCACCATGTAGTAAACAGAAGACTCGAGGATACTATTTTTGTTTGTAGGTTTCCCCTCCCTCTATTGCTCATGTTTCAATTATATTTCGATCAGGAAGGAAAGTTCGTGTCTTATATTAAATTTGTAGTTGAACTATAGGGGTTCCTTGACCACTTTCTCTGAGTTGATTCATGTTAAAATGAATTCAGAGTCACTAGGGATCAGTGGCTTGTGCAGGCATCAAAAAAAGATCTTGAAATGTGTAGGAAGCTGCTAGTATGGAGCAGCAGCCTCCAACCCCCTGAGCCCTTTGTGTGAGCTGGCCTTTGAGTAACTCTGTAAGGGGTCCTGTGTCCTTCTCCAGCGAAGCCACTCCTCTCTGCCTTCTGTTTTGCAGTGTCTTGCTGACTGTGTGCCTGCAGGACTAGTGCATAAACCCCATTCACCTGCAGCCATTTCCTGGTGCAGAGCATCTCTGCTTGGGAGAGAAAACAGCTGCAGCAGGAGGGATGTATCTTTTCCAATGCAGCATCCCTTTTCTATCCCAAGCTGGTGGCCTTGGCTGAAGGCAAATACTCCAGATAATGGGGCACCAAAGAAAGCCTCCCCAGGCTGGAGAAACACTGGCCAGAGAGTAGTGCCAGCAGCTCCTGCCCAAGATAAGGCAGTGTGCTTTCAAGATTTATCGCCTTTATCCCCATTTGCTGCCAGCCTGAATGTTTCAATTATCTTTCTCTGTTTTGGCATTTCCCTCACAAGCAGTGTTATTTTGTTGCTGCTGTTTCAGCAGGGACAGATGGGGCCTTGTTTTCCAAACATGACACACATGCTTTGAAAAGCACCCGGCCGATGGCAAAGCATATTTGGTCTGCCTTGGCGATATGAAAGGTTATTATCTGACCTCTCTCTCATCACCTTAGCCCCATAAATCTATCATAAATGTAGCAAAGAGGCCATTCTTAGCCCTTTAGAAATGCATCCTGTTTCCTCTGCCAGGGACTCATGATTTTGTTGCTGACCCAATCAATTAATTCCCACAATTCATTCACTCCAAGCTTCTTGGAAGCTAATTCACTCCCTGGCTTGACTCTCTTGAGGCAAATTCAACCCTGGGGCAACGTCACACATAGCAGGGTGTAACATCAGCACTGACTTTAGCCCCTCAGTTCCTGCTTTTGGTTCTAGCAGCATCTCAAATTGCTCATTGGCATTGGACGGTTGTTTTCAAGATCTCACATAGCTTCAGGTCTTCCTCTCTGATGCTATATATACTGATAATGAGCTGTGTTAGCTAATCCCCCATCAGGATTCATAATGTTAGAAGAAAACCCTCATAGAAAAAATGTTCATCGCAGATTGTTCTGCGATACAAAAGGTCATTCTGGCTGCATAGTTTGTCAGAAAACTATTGATTTGGTGTGAAAGTTTTTCAGGGAAAATTGTGAGTTTCTGCTCTGCAGCCATCAAAATGTTTCATTTTCCAATAGCTACCAACTGTGCCCTGCACCAGAGTGCGGAGTGAGATGTAAATACAAAAGGTCACTGTTTTCAAGAGTGCTCATTAAAATCTCTGCACATCTTCAGCAGCCCTTTTTGTGACCTTAAGCTGTCCATTACCCTCTGAAGCCCCTCCAGATAGTCTCCTGACCAGCACAGCACCCATATCCCTCCAGCTCTCACAGGCAGCACACAGATTTCCATAGGGCATGACTAGGCTGGCAACTGGGGGAGGATTATCTCTATTTGGATTCCACACAGTGATGTACAAAATTAGATGTTTAAAGGGAAGAAAAGCAGAAATATAAGCTGATAAGAGCTCCCCTTCTGTTGCTTCCAAATACAATCCATTGGCATTAGTAGATTAACCTAAAAAAAACCAGGCGTCTGGTTTCCAATCCATTTCACATCCCACCCATTGCTATAGGCAAGGCTGTTGGCAGAGCCAGGTGTGTGTCTGAAGCGATAGGACACCATGTGTCTGTCACCTGGGGTCCTGAAGAAACACCATCACCATTCCACTGATCAGGGTGTGATGGAAACAGCTTTCTGGGGTGGGACTGGATGAATCTGAGCTTGGTTTCATCATAAGCAGCAGATGGGGAAGGACAAATAGTCCCTACAAGGCAGAAGGCTGCTGCCACCACTAACCATTAACCAACATGTGTGAGAGCATCTCAGCAGAGCCTCAGGCAAGACCCGTCTGTCCACCATCCAACACACACTCCTGAAAACAGCCTTGCAACAGCCTCTGGGAGCCAACGCGCTGTGTTTTACCACCAGAAAAACAATTACACGCGAAACCTCAGCTCCCAGGAGGGCATGACTGAAGGAATGTATTTTGGCCAAGGGGTGGAAATGGATCAAATCTGCACGTCTGCCCCCAGCAGCGCAGTCTGTTGGGTGCTGTGCAGGTAAGGGGAAGGCTGTCTGCAGAACAGGGTTTGTCTGGAGCTGCTGCTAAGCTTGGTTTTTAATGCAGCATTTTCGATTATTTCCTATTCACTTGATGCACCACCAAAATAGATCCAGTTCTCCCCTGTTTTAGCCTCTGCTAAAACCCTCAGACCACATCTTCTCCTATAACAAAAAGTATGTGGAATTGGCTAAAAAAGAAACATTCCTGTTCTCACAACACTTAAAAAAATAAAAATCCACTCCTTTCCTAAAGAAAAAAAATAGCACTTATAAGACTTTGTAAAACTGCTTCTGTCCAGAAGGCTCCTGCGTCAGATCAGCTTCATCCCATTAACTATTGCTGTGCCACTGCAAATTATTAATCATCCCAACATAGCTGATGAAAATTGAGGCAAAAGGCTGAATAACAGCAGCGTGTATCACATAATTCATTTTGATCTTACTGAAAGTCTTTAAGATCTTAGGGCATGACAAAGAAATGATGGAACTGTGGGGATGTAAGGAGAAACCCAGGCATGGGAGCATCTGGCCTGCTGGGGGATGAACGTAGATGCCTTTGTTAGACTTCAGCAAGTAGCTATGAAAGGGAGAATGAGAGAGAGGGAACTCACGCAACAAGTTGAACTTGCAAATGTTTTTGGCATGAAATCATGAGGGCAAATGCAAAGCTGTCCACCCACCAGCACATGTGTGGAGCTGCCACTTTATGGGGATAATCATATATATATATATATGTATGTATGTATGTATAAGGGAGTGAACAAGATGCAAGGGGCTTACATGAGCTCTTCAGTGCAGAGAAGATGACTCTTGGGCCACTCTACCCTCATGAGTGCAGCACAAGATGCAGCACTGCATAACAGCGGATGCCGGAAGGGTGACACGTGTCTTGGGGTGATAAAAGCACATTTTGGCAGCAGTGCAGTGACTTGGGATGAGCCCTATGGATGGGGATAGATTGTGGGTGCTCTGTGCCCAGCCACGGGGTGACCCTGTTGCCTGCAGTGCCAGGGAGAGCAGTGCCAAACAGACTCTACATCCTGATTGTGGGGGAGTGTTGGGAAAACCGCACCCAAGGAAAGCTGCTGGGAGAGAGAAGGACATTTTGTTGTGAAAGGGTTTTTCTTCTTCTGAGATCTCTTTTTTTTTTTCCAAGCCGCATTTCTTTGCGAGGCTTTGTGGACAGTGTGGGCAGAGCCAAGTGGAAGGAATTTAAAGGGAGAAGGCAGTTCAGGGTCATAGCCCGATACACGGATATAAACCAAACAGTTGCTGATGGTATGAAGCAGATCTCCAGGGCCAGCTTGGGGCTGCAGACATGCAGCGAGGCACCGGATGCCAGGGGGCATGCAGAGCAGTGGCACTGGCTGGATGTGTGCAGCCAGCAGCCAAGAGCTCTGAGGCACCAAGGAAGTGTACGCAGGCAAAACAAGGATGAAGGCATGAGATGGACCTGCACAGGGAGGCACGGCAGAGCAGAGACCTAAATACCAGCCTGATGTGGCTGGTTTGGTCCTGGCCCTTATGTTGGGAAGGGAGTTTCTGGGCAGCTTTCCAGCAAGGGCAAGGGGAACCTGGGAGAGAACAGCTGAGTGAACACGGGCTGAGGAGGGACAACATCCAGACCAAGAAGCCTTGCAAGGAAAAACACTCATTTGCTCCATTGCCTTCACATAGAGTTGAAGACTTCACCAGTAAGGGGTCTGATGCCATATCAGGTTATTACAGCTTTAGCAAATGAAACCTGGAGGCTGAATTGGTTTTCTCCTTCTTTATAATGACCTTAGTGCCATTTCATAGTCATGTCTTCTCTGACACCTGCTTCTTCCTAATCTGCACCCAGCTAGGTTAGAAAACAACCATCATCAGGAAGGAAGACTAAGCCACAAGAAACTGTAGCTTTAGTATGGCTTTTGGCTCCTATATGCATGGCTAGATTTTGTTCTCGCATTTTTTCTATCCTAGGGACACTTCAGACACAGACTTCTTACCTTCTCCTTACTCTTTCTACTGATACTTTGGCAAAGTGTCCCACACCTCTGAAGAGTCTTTTATTAGGTACATGTGGGATCAAAGTCAGACTTCTGGGACTGCAGGATTACGGTTTCCATGAGGCTTAGCAATGATGCTATTCTAAAAATGGCTTGGAAGGTAATTTGGGATAGAAGGAAATGCCTTTCCTGTGGAAGCCAGTCAGGTGGGCAGCACCAGATGAGAATATTCCTTGCCACAGCCCATGCACAAGTACTGCTAGAGCTGTGGTGACCACGTCCCCGTGTGCAGAGGGTAACATTGCACTTTGGTGAGAGATCACAACATACCCCTGCAGGCCTGCCAGCCAAAGCAGGTGGTGCTTCATGGGACAAGTTTTTCTGCCATGATCATACATACACTAGAAATTGGCCTGAGACCATGGAGTTCACTGGGGATCAAGAGCTGCATTTTGAAGCAGTGATGTAGAAGTTACAGACTCCATCCCTGATTCCCAGTCTCTGGAGCCATCTGGTTCCCTATAGCTATTTTATGTTTCTCAAGTGCTGCGAATGCTGAGGCCCTGCTCTGGTGGAATGGTGTTTCAAATGAAATCGACAGCCAATTTGGATTACACAACCATGAAGCAAAGAAACACAAGCCACAATGTAGAAAGTCCCTCCCAACAAAAGGTTCTTGATGACATTATGGGAGTAGGTGGCTCAGGGCCTTCAGGGGAAATTCCAGATAGATGGGAAAGTGATACAGCAAAGGCCTGTAGAGGGAGGGACCTGGGGCACATGGTGAACCACCAAGGAAGATGTGGTTATGAGATCAGATAGACGGCCTGGGGAAAATCAGCAGAGATGTGTGGAAACAGCAGTGGGCAGCTAGCAATGTCATTCTGAGATGAGCATGAAATGGGAAGGGTGTGGTACAACAGACTCCAAAAGGCTAAGTGTGTGCTTAATGCCAGGAAAAGAAGCAGGTCCATCCTAATGATGTCAAGAGAAGGCTCCGTGCTCTGGCTTAGTCATGTTTTTAAGTGCTGGTTGAATCTGGGCTGTGTTTGACCCTGCCTCTCCACCCCTCAGAAAGCCAGAGCTGAGTAAGACCACACATCACACTGCACACCTCCGGAGGGAAGTGATTAAGCCATGAATAAGAGATTCACCAGCTGTTGTGCTTTGTGTATGTGCACACGCTGTGGAAGTACTGCATAAAACTAAACCTTAGGCCAAGAGAGCCTGGGACCAAAGGTGAGACCTCCATGAAAGACCATGACAACAACTACAAGACTAAAAGCATGAGCAATGGAAATGGACACCATGCTAGCCTGGATTTGGCATCTTAATTTTAAACAAAGGGAGAACAGAAGAGCATTTTTCAAATCCCTCTCATTAAGTAACAGCCCCAATTCCCATTTCAGTGGCAGCTGAGCGCCTCTAATGCCCCTGGGAATTCCTACCCAACTTTGGTATCAGCCCTACAAAACAGGTGGGTTATTTTGGTAGAGGTCTATGATAGCTGGCTTCAGATTCAGCCTTTCCTTGCTCCCAAGTGGCTTTCATGCCTTGCCACAGAATATTTTTAAAGTCATTGGTAATTACAATAGAAAAATAATCCCTAAAGACTTTTACCACTGACTTCTGTGAAAGCAGCAGGATTTTACACTTGTTGTTGCTAAGGATAAATACTTTCCCCAGTGGCTTTGGACTTGGACATAGACCCACCAGTTATGTTTGTTGTCTGCATTCAGAGTGGAAGTGGAACAGGCACTCAAACAGTCCCTGATCTGGCCTTTTTCACTTTCACAGCAGCCACTAAATGCATCCAGGGTTGTGGCATCCACAATCAGCAACCCCCAGACTCCAGACATGCACCGGCTGGGGGAACATCCCATTGCTCCAGGGCTGTCAGGGAGTGCTGGAGTAGTTGGGGCTGTCTGGCTGCAGCTTTCACCTTCTCTGGTATCCACAAAACTGAAATGAGACAGAAAAGCTATGGTGAAAGATGGAGAAAATACAAGAGATGGAGGTGATCTGGAAACCACAAACTGCGAAAAGGATGGGCAGGAACAAGGGAAAAATGCAGTGAGAGGAAGAATCAAGGAAAAAGTCATAGCAAAGGAACAGCAGTAATAAACCCTGTGATGCAAACAGAAGCAGTTTAACATTTGTATGCCCTGTGGCTGGGCTGTTGCCCACGGTATTTAACTTCACAAACTAACCCAGCCATTATGCACCGAAAGATCATTAAGGCAGCAGATGCAGCCAGACATACGCAGGAGTGTGTTAATATAATGCCTGATGTAAAAACCACCTGCTAGTTTGGCACCATGTCTCAGGAAAGATACATGTGGCTCATATGATTGTGCAGTATTTACTAAGGTATCTGTTGCTTTCTCATCACAACATGTGTAATTCCCATTTGCCCTAACGCGAGTGTCACACAACAACGATGTAACAGAGACACTGAAGTTAGATGGAGCTGGTCCCATTTACACCAGCAGAGAAGCTTACTTCTTAAATGTTTTCTTTTCTTTTCTTTTCTTTTCTTTTCTTTTCTTTTCTTTTCTTTTCTTTTCTTTTCTTTTCTTTTCTTTTCTTTT
>NDXB01017394.1:21733-40417 GCA_002631895.1 Agapornis roseicollis | reverse complement strand
CTTTCCCTTAAAAATTACTTTTTTTTTTTTTTTTTTTTTCCCCTCAAAAGAAGAAAATAGTGCAGGGTTATTTTCTGCATCATTAGGCATGCAAATGGGTGTAGTGAGAACGTGCAGCTCAAGCAGATCGTTGCAGCAGTAAATCAGATCTAGAAGCACTGTAGTACTGGGTTTCTTATCATTTGGTTTCACTTGCTGCACTTTGTTCCTAGAGATTTCTTCCCCTAGTTGAGAGAGAATAAGCCCAGCACCTTTAATGTGCCCAAGGGAAACCTGCATCTTTCTGAAGAGCAAACATGGAGAAAAATGAATGAGCTCTTGCTATGTTGGTACTGGGCCATCTACTTTTAAACCATATGCTGTGTATTTTTGTAAAGCCTGTGCCGGGTTCAGTCACCTTCATTCAGTGTTGCAGGATCCTTCTAGAGTTTAACTCGCTGCTTTTTGTGTAGTGCTATATTAATGAGCAGGAATGCACTAGGAACATGCTTCACAGACTGAGCTTTCAATTTTCATGTGCTTAGGGAGCAAACGGTTTCCCATTACCCTGAAAATGGGAATATTTCTCTGTTACACAACAGTTTACCATAGAGGCTAATTGCTAATTACCAGATTTGTTGGCATCAGTTTCATATTTTTGAAGAGCAGTGCTTCATCATTATTACTTATCACTGCAATTAAAAAAGCTTTCACAACAGGGAGGGGGCATGCAATACATATTTCCCCACTGAAGACTGTTTTGGTCCAGACAAGTGCACTACTGCTAAAATCTCTTTTCTTAGTGAACTCAGTGGAAGGCTTGGCTGCCGTTGCAGAAGGGCTGGATCAGAGTGTTTTAAAATACTTCATGCTGCTTCTGCATGTGAGGCAGTACTCTGTAGCTACCAGAAGACATTATTTTTTCAAATACCCCAGTGTAACAAACACATGCTTCATTTTTAAATACCACTTAGAAGGAGAGCAAAAGTTCACATGGCTCCATTGCAAGGGAGTCAAGCAGACAAGTGAAGCTGAATAAATTAGTGGATGTAGCAGAGAAATTTATTCCAGAAAATAATTATTTACCTCGTGGCAAGTATTAACCAGAGGATGCACAACTAAAAATTGAAGAGGTCAGCCACAAGTTTACTGTTTCATTTTGCTGTTTTCGTGCAGCTTGTCAGGTTAGAAACCATTAGAGAAACAAGACACATAAATATTTTACCATTTCAACATGAAGCAGTAATGCCTTAAGACATGAACTCAAGATTAAAAAATAAACCCCAAATACTCAGCCTTTCATCCTCTTCTTGCTTATGTGAGTGTTCTTTCTGCACGTGTGCTAAGCTTTATTCTGGGCTACATAGGCAGGACTGGATCTTAATGGGGAGTAACTGGTCTTTACTCCCTACAGTATGTTTTCTGGGTACAGTCCTTCAGTCTTTAGTGTCCTCAGTTATTCTTATTAAGTGTTTGTCAGAGTGACTAATCTGACATTGAAATCACCATGTTTTCTTCAGGAAACTGGATTAGGCCTGTATACTATATTTAGTATTAGCTTGGATTAGCAAATCAAATGTTTTCTAGTTGTCACTGGTAAGGTGTCATTTCTGAAACGTATTTCCTTAGGGCTGTAATTGCATTTGGGGAAGGGCTGGTTTAGTGAGGGCTTGTCCAGTAGATACATTTCTGTTTTATAGCATATACTGATTTAAACTGAGACTCAGAATACAAACACTCCAGTGATTATTTTCTCACTCATTTTAGTGCATGGTATTGCCAGTCCTTCTGCATGTGAGTAGCCCTGTTTAAACTCAGTGGGTGGACTTGAGAATTAAGAATGATCTTGTAGGGTAAGAGTTTGCAGGATCAGGCATGCATGCAAAAAATGTCTGATATTCCTGAGTAACAAGGCAGAATCTGTGAAAAAAGAAGGAAGAACAGTAATTTTCTCTCCTGCAATGCAAAGCATATATTTTTAATTGGAAAAGTAAGTTTTGTAAGTCAGAGTGGGCAGGTTTTTCTTCTATTCTGACAGATTTGGTCTCTATATTGTAGCACAGAGATGACTGATAACCCCCTTCATAAAATTAGAAACCACACCCCCAGACCATCTGGCATATTACTTAAAGAAAAACAGTACCCAACATGGAGCTTATCATTGTATTCAAAAAAGAAAACCCAGGCCAATTTGCCAGAGCCCAGGGCTGCATGTCCAAAGCAAAGAGAAACCCCTGTAAGGGCAATAGGGAAATTCTCTGTTTCTACCAGAAAACAGGCTCTTGTGTTAATTTGCTACGACATAGTTGGCAACAGAGTTTCATTGGCGTGAGGGAGAGCAGAGTCTGACCCTATTTAGGGCAGAAAGCATGCAGGATCCCAGGAAATAGGCAGCTGTAGCGTGCAGAGTACAGTTTTACTACTAACAGCCTAAATCACTAAAACGGGGGCATTTCCCATGTTCCGCCTGTGAAGTGCTTTGGATTAGCAGCGTGGTTTTTCTCCTCCCGCTTCACCTCTCCCATCTGTCCTGTGGGAGGTAGGGTTCATTTCATCACCTATTATGTTTGCCTCCCGCTGGGAACAGATTTTTCCCCCAGTCATCTCCCTGCGTGGGGAAAGGCAGGGCTGAGTGTGCTTCTTCGAATGGTTTAAGGGCATCAACCACAGGGTCGCCTTAGGCCATGTGAATTTAACGGCCTGTGATTAAGAACTAGCAGAGCAGCTTTTGTTAAGTGGAGAAATGTTCTAAATTAACAGTATACTTTCAGGGAGAAGTGTTAAGATTGCTGCAGAGCTCAGTCTATTGGAAAATTTCCTCCAGACTGTGGTTTGTGGCGTGGCACTGGAATTAAAGATGTTACAGTGCAATGTGTTCCTTGCACCTCTTAAACATCATGAGAGGCGGGCATCAGCCATGTGTTTTTTCCTGAGACAGATAGAGGGAATATTCCTCCTCCTCTATAGCTGGTTGATCACATCTAGGTAAATGGAAAAAAACCCTAAACAGAACAGGATCTTGCAGGCTGCTACTTATATTTCCTTTAATAGATCAAAGTTGAAAACTTAATGACATTTATCTCTGCAGTTGGATGTCAGAAGGGCATATTTTGCATCAGCCAGAAGGAAGATCAAACAAACAGATTGACGTTGCCTTGGGCTTTCTGGCTCCAGGACCGATTTGTAAGACAGACCAGTTCAGTTTATGGTACCTTGCACTGAATTCTTGGGAAATAATAATAATAATAATAATAAAAAAGGATAATAATTTCCTAAACTGCTGCTGTTGGTACTGGAAGTTTGGGACCTCTACTTTTTGGATGCACATCAAAGCAATGTCTAGAAGGGTTTGTGTTGACTGCATGCATTGGGGATTGTACCTCACATAAAATTGCTTGGGAAGGAGATGGCAATGTGAAAGGATAAATTGATAAATAGAAAATAGCAGTAGTCTTAGGATGATTTCCACATGCTTATTTAGTGAGAAGAGTAATCACATATTGGCAGAATGTCACAGGAACTCTGTGATTTATACTCCATGACCCCATGGAAAAATGCCAGTCTGACAAAAAAGAACAATTTCAGCTACACTAATGGATTGACCAAGACTAATTGCAGGAGTTTTTATACCCATCATTGATATGTTGTCAGTACAGAAAAAATTACAGAGAAATTTCTTGATCAGCTGCCATGAAAACATTTTTTTTTTATTATTAAAACATTGAGAGCTGCGTTAATCTGGCTCCGTGCAGCATCCTCCATCTTCACTTAGTGACAAGCAGTGCTCAATTTCTAAAGTAAGAACCACCCGTTTCTATGCTTTCAGCTTTGAGCCTCATTTTGTGAGGCACTAAGCACCCATAAACTCCCATTTCCTTTGCTAAGAGCATAT
Source organism: Agapornis roseicollis (assembly GCA_002631895.1). Classification (NCBI taxonomy): domain Eukaryota; kingdom Metazoa; phylum Chordata; class Aves; order Psittaciformes; family Psittacidae; genus Agapornis; species Agapornis roseicollis. The sequence goes on along the minus strand of NDXB01017394.1, from coordinate 36,546 downwards.
CCTTATCCTGCACGCTCCTAGATCAGTACATTAAGGGGAAAAACTGGTGCAAATTAGGCATTGAGCTTATTTAAAGTCAAACTAGGGAGTGCTATTTATCATCATTGTTTTAATGAAATAAAACAAAGCCTTCTGACCGCACATCCAGAGTCAAGTGTGGGTTTCAAAGCTGACTTTCTGATTTTTCGGTCCTGCTCAGGCAAGACTCCTGTTGATTTAAAGATTGCTTAAAGTGCAGTGATTTTCCCATTGGCTTCACTGGGAAATGGAATTCCTTCCAAATGCCTGTGGGAGTCAGGGGAACCCCTTTAGCATTGTAGCATCCTCTGGCTCCAGCCATGTGCTCCATAATTCTGTTTATTAAAAAAAATAAACAACCCAAGCACAAACACATCAATGCTGTGTCAATAGAAAGAATACAATTTGTGATGCATAATGCATTGAGGTTTGACTGGAACTCATTTTGCAGTCTGCTGTGCTAGCTTTGTAGATCTCTTTCTTTAACCCCGGCAGAGAGACATGAACTTTTGAAATGATATACATGCCTAAGATATGTAGTGAGACAGTGAGATACAGTATGAGCCAGAGGCCTTCCTCACCTTAGAAATCATCTTATAAGCAACACATGCTCCTCGACATGTCATTTTGCTTTATAAACATGATGATAGAATATGGCTAATTGCAGCGGAGTTGAGCAGTTATATATAAGCACATGGCTTAACATATTGGTTAGCTGATCATCCTATTCCTTTAGTCTTACTAGTTTCTTTAAACAAGGCAGCAAGAATTCAGTCATGTTAGGAGGGAGCTGTGCCAGCGTGTTGAATGTGGGATTAGGACCTGTGGCTCAGGCCTGCCGTACAGTTGGCATCAACAACAGTTTCTCTTTTCAGCAAGATGTCTGAGCCCACCAAGCAGTTCGGATTAGAGGCATTAGTTTCGTGTTTAATCTTTTTTGAACACTGTTTATACATGGACAGAGATGCTTCTTGCTCTGAGCCTATCTTAGATCTTATGCTGAGCAGAAGTCTTGCTGCTTTCTTTTGAGTATCACTTCATTGCCTCAAATTGAGGGAGAGATTGTGACAACTTGGAGCTGCCAAACAGCAGGTCAGTACAAAGGTATTGGGTGGCTGAGTTCTAGGAAGCAGAAGAGGGATGGAGTAACTTCAGAATGGATTCTCATTTTGAATGACACCATTTGGAGACAGGTGGATGGCCTGGTGCCATTGGAATGGGGTACAGGAGATCTGGCTCCACTCTCCAGCTCAGTCACAAACTTCCTGTGGGATTTCAGGCAAGCCATTTTATTTACCACACTGATGAGTTTTCTGGAGTATGTGGTACAGTAGAAGCAGAAATAAAATCCATTAGCCATCACTGTGTTACATTACAGGAGTGGGACTGCAAATGAGGCCCGCTATCAGCTAATCAGTTTGATGCCAAAACTTCCCATTGAAACCAATGGGAAACAAGCACTCTACGTAGGAAGTAGGAGCCAACTTACTTGGGTAAAGTGAGATTCTGGATTTCATGTTGGCTTATTTCATACAGGAATCTGTTCAGCTGATAAGGAAGATAGGACCAGTGGGTGATCCTGGCATTATTATTTCTTGAACCTCCCATTTCATCTCTTAGCTTACCTATGGTAGTATTTTCCAAGAAGTGAAGGTAACCCTTGGGGCACAGAGCTCTTTCTCAGGCGCTGAAGATAGCACTAGCATTATGTCTTCAAGCTCTGCAGGTGATTTTACAGACTGCATCCTCTTTAGGACAAAACTTGTTGGAGGGAGGAGACAAGAGTTGATGTGTTTGTAAAGCAGACCCTTATGATGTGTATTATGAATAAAGCTAAGAACAAAACAAGCTCCAGAGTCAACTCAAAATGAACTGGAAGCAGGAAGCTAACAGTGCCGAAGACAGGCATGCAGGGTGTTGTAGAGAGGGTGAGTATTGTGTAATAGTCATTTACATTTTTTGGTACACATCGCAGTTTTCTTTGGAGCCAGCAGTGAAACCTTGAAACTCTCCAGTGACGTTACAGAGGGCACTCCAAGAAGCAGAGTGCTAAAAGTCTTGGTTTTGGTGTAGTGGAATCTGTTTGTAGTCCTTGGTTTGCTTACATCTGCCTGATCCCCTGTTTGCAGATTGTGCTTGTTGTTTTCAGAACCCCACTGCATGGGACACGACCTGGACTGCTTCACTTAACAAAACCAAATAGTTGGAACAGTTATTTTGTTGGTTTTTCATGATAAATGCAATGCCAAGTTTTCCATCTTTGCTTTTTCTCATGGCCCTTTAACCCATGTGGTAGGCTTATTTAGGGAATAAGACAAGCCTGGATGCAGTCCCAGAGTTTGCAGTAGCTTCAGATGCCCCTCCAAAGGTTAGGATACTTCACAGGGGATTTGTTCTGCAACAGAGAAGCTAAAAGGAAACCCATGCTAGTTACTTTTTGCTTTTGATTCTGTCCTAGTACTGTCCTGAAAAGCAAGCAAGAGAAAATTGACAGAGGCAGCATTGTTGCTGTTGGGTGTTTAATACCATGTCTTCTACCATAGCATCAAACCAAAATGTTGAAAATCTTCTAAGAAGCATTTCACACAAAGTATTTTTTTTTTTTATTTCTACACCTTTCCAGAAATAAAAAGCTGTATTATGTCTTCCACATAAAAATGCAATTATTTTACGTCAGATATGGTTTTGTTCAGCAGTGAGCACACTGTTTCTGGGGACTTGCAGTAAAATGGATGTTAGAATGAAGTTGTGCATGCTTACACATGACGTTTAATGTATGTGTCTCCCCTGCCTTATGCCCTTGCAATTGCATTGAAAGGAGTTAACATTAAACTAATTGCAGAATTGGGTCTTGTGCATATGAATAGCACAGATTTATATGTATGGAACAGCACTGTAGCGATATTGATGCGAATAGCATAGCTGAGGTTTAATGTTTTGTTTCCTGTTCTAGGATATGATGATGTTTCAGAAACAAACTTGAGATCTTACAGTGTTCATTCTGCTAAACATGTGCAAGAGAATCGGCCTGTGTCCATTCGCAGAAAAAGAAGCATTGGTAAGAAACAAGCTATTTGTACTTAGAGAGTAAAGCCAGAGGGGGTGCTTTTGGTCAGCCAGGCAGGACATTTCACTGGAAAAATGTGTCATGCACAAAGGAAAAAGGCCATTTATTTCTGCCTTTCTTTTTGCACACAGCAAGCGGCTGCCTGAGAAGCTGTCTTCTGGAGGGTGTCCATAGGAGACAGACAAGCACAAATTCTTTACATTCACTTTCTTGTTGCAGCATGTTAGAAAGCTAGACCTTGGTTAGAAAATGCTGTGATATTCAATGTATAATTCATAGTGTGGAGAACAACCAGAGCAGTGTGCTTTAAAAAACATCAACAGTTGGTAGAGTTTTCAGTACAGAAGCTCTACAAAAGGAAACAGCTTGACTCTTTATTCACAAGAAAAATACAGTTTATCCAAAAAATTAAAAGCCATTGATGGAAACGCTGGGGCATTGATTTCCATCACTGCATAGGGCACGAGGCATGTTTACAAAGGATTTTGTTCCTATTAAACAATGATGGTGATCCAACAAAGCTCAAATATAAATCTAAAGAGATGGTTAGAATAGGATTTGTATGCAGTGCTTGTTCATCTGATTAATTCTGAGTGTTCTACCATTCCATCTGACTATGGAAAACATGGTCTTATCTATTATAGGTAATTCAGAGTCAGTGTATTTGTACTTGAAGCTATGGTGGTATGCAGGAGATAGCACAGCATGCTGTCAGCATGGATTTGCAGTGTGAATTGGCAAGTGTGCTCGTCACATTGAATGCCTCTAGAGAACAGCGGTTCTGAAACAGTCTGCTACACTTGGCACCCTACTCTGCAAGGTGTTGAATGCCTCCTCATAAAAGTCAGTGGGAACTGGATATGCTCAATAACTTGGAGGAGTTGCCAGCTATTTTGCAGTATTGGATCCATTAATTTTCTTGAGTTCATGGCATTGAGAACAAGAATTTTCATTCTGTTTAGCTGACTGAAATGGATCTCTTTCAAAACTAAGCCTAGTTTTTCATATTATAGGAACAGGCCAGGCCTGAACTTCAAGTACTTCAGCAGTAACTGAAGAAATGCAGGCAGTATTCCAGTTCCTTGACACATCTAACCCAATGCTATCACTGCTTCCACTGTAAAGTAAGGGAAAAAATCCAATCTGTCGTCAGAGAATGTACCATCAAACAAGTTGTCCCCACAATACCTATTATTTTCTGGATTGTTTGGAATTACCAGCTTGATTTCTTAGGCAGTCCCTAGGCTGAGAAAGATAAGTAATTTGTATTTTTTGTGGCAGCATGGTGTAGCACTAGAGCTACTCTTTATGATCCTTATAGCAACTGTTGCCTATAAGGTTACTTTACCTGAGCCCAGCAGAATATTGGTATAGCTGCTGGTTTTTCAATCATGCTTCTCTTGTTTATTTCCCTCATTCAAGAAATAACAAATTAAAGCCCACCATGTACAAAGCTTTGATAACTTCATTCAGAAAAAATGGCATTTGCCCTTTGGGATGGCAGATGGACCAGACTCCCTACTGTGGATATGTTAAGGTCTTGGAAATGGAAACCTAAGACTTGAAAGTTCCAAGCTTCTGTGGGTTGTTTCCCAGATCAGCCAATTTGTGTGTGGTGTAAATACTCTCAACACAATTTCTGTGATGGTATTTGCCATGTATTGCATGTTTGCCTGGTGGTATATGTGTGCAGTGATGGCCCCAGTGTCATAAAATAGCAGCTGCTGTTACGCAGTTGCTATGAGGCTGTATTAGAGGATCATCTGATCCGGACAAGCCCCTGGCTTGCTGTCACTTCTAAAGATCCCGGATTGTCTTATCTAATGGTATGCACGCTGAGCTATGTTGGGAGCCAGGCCATTATAAACCCTCATTTTAGGGCTGGGATTCTGGGAGTGAGTCAAACTTCTCCCTAGGATAGCACACACAGTTTAGTGGTAGCGAGATAGTACTCAGCACTGATTTGTCAGCAAGCAGTGAGAACTGAGAACACCATCTCAACCCACCAGCTAAGGGTGCCACTCATAAATATAAAGTATCTGGGTGCTCTGAGGTGTGAGCAGATGCTCACCTGGAAGTGTGAATTTCTTGTGTTCGCAGAGGAAGCTATCCCAGCTGTCTGCAAAACACGGACGGTTATATATGAGATACCTCGGAGTCAGATTGATCCCACCTCTGCCAACTTCCTGATATGGCCACCCTGCGTGGAAGTGAAACGTTGCACTGGCTGCTGCAACACCAGCAGCGTGAAATGCCAACCCTCGCGGATACATCACAGAAGTGTCAAGGTGAGCAAATTGTGGCTGCAGAGCCCCAGGAGGGTCCTCTCTTTAAGTCTGAAACCTCCAGGTATCCTTGTGGCTGTTCTGTATGGCCTGGATCTGTATTACACACCCTCATAGCTGCAGGATCAAATCCAATGCTCCTCTCCATTTTGCGTGCACAGATGGCTTTTTCAAATTACGTGGTCACTGGAATATCTTGTGTTTGGATTTGATTTTCACACGATTCCCTTTAGATTTTGCTTCTCCTGTAATGAAAATAAAGCTGATTGTGTCTTTCCCATGATCTTGCACAGTACAAATCTTAAAAGTTAAGAAGATAAAATGACTCAAGGGGCATTGGACTTAAAAAAATAAATAAATCACAGTATGGAATGCTGTTTTCTTAATTAAATATTATGCAGCCTAAATTGGGCTTTTATATTTGACAACATAACACTTTTGATCTGAAAAAATGTGTTTCGAATTATCTTACCCCAGGGATAGAAGACTGAACGGCTTCATGCTGTATTTATTCATTAGACAAAATCCCTGTTGCGATTTTCCAGTAAATACTACGTGAAATATTTCTTATGTTCATTCGGCTTCAATGTGTTCTAATTTTTATCAGTACTTAAACAAGTAATGTTGATCTACATCTGCGTGTAGGAGATTAGACTTGCACTTAGCATTTATATTGTTAAGACTTTTGAGTTCTTGTTGCCCTGAGTGTTTAAGAGCAGAATTAAAGAAACCTCCACATTCTTGATAATAGAATTGCCCAACAACAGAGAGCATTGTGCTTGCAGTGGATTTCTTATTGACAAAGCTGCTGTTACTGTACATCCTAAACAGAAAAGGCATCTAAGCTGTTCCACCGTTTTTCATACACACAGGCACACATCTGAGTGGGGTTTTTTTCCCTCATTTCTGTTTCTAAACATCTGAAAAGTGTTTTCACACCTAAATAAGCTGGAGAAACATTGAACAGATTCCCTCAGTCTTTTACACTTGCTGCCCTTTGTGGGATATGCTCTGCAGAAATAGTTAAAAATTAGGAAAAAGATTGGGGTGAATAATTACTCAATAGATGAGAACAAACTTGGGAAGTTGAAGCACCACAATAGTAAGCCATTCAGAATAGGAGCTAAACAGCAAAGTGTTTCAGGTTATAATATACAGTGCTGTTGCACAGGAGCTGGAGACACTCAGCAAAGAGTTGAGCCCTGTATTGTGAGCTTGCTGTTGGTACCTGTGTGTGACACTGCAGCTGAGTGCTTGTTTCCTACCCCTGGAGTGATGGGAAAGATTATAGGCTGAGAGGTTAGGCTGTTGAAATCCCTTGCTGCTGGGGACACTTAGAGTTCACTAGAAGGTGCAGACTCCCCACCTGCAGCAGCTTTGCAGGATGTCATTGCTGGGGCTGTTTCCCAGCACAATGCCACAATAAGGAAATCTTAGTTTCTCATTCCATCCGCTGACACAGTTGTAGTGCTTTTAGATGTGCATTCATTTTAGTAGGTACAAGCTCAGAGCAGGCGCAGCTGAGCAGCTGCTTTTTGTGGCTGTGTAAATATATTGCCACCAGCAATATCAATATACATCAGCCAGCTTCGGAGAACTCTTTCTGTTTTTTCCAAACTCCAAGACTGCTCCAAACAGTCATTAAATAGAAGGGAAAAAAAGGACAAGAGGTCAATCAGGAACAGGATGTTCATTGTAAAGGTTGTAGGCTGACCCCACTGTCACACCAGAAATCTCTGAACAGAATCCATATTTATGCCCTCCAGAGTCAGATTGTCTTGTAGCTTTGATATAATTGATGGGTTTATGAGCCTTTTGCCAATCCTGTGTTCAGAGCTGAATGTCTGCTCATGCCATTAAGTAGCTGGCCCAGAGTGAGGGTCACTGGAAAGGTAGGGGGGAGCGGTTTTGGAGAGCCTTGAGAAGTGCCTGCAGTGCAGTTGGAAAACCATCTTGTGTTTTCCCCTGATGTCAGACTGCATAAAAGCCCTCTTTTGATTGAACATTGAAAAGGCTTTCCCCACTTCCCCTTCATTGACAAGGTAGTGAGATCATAGCTGGCCCATTCACACTAGAAAAATGTTCATCCAGAAAGGTCAGCAAGTGGGTTTGCATCACCCAGCTGGCAAAAGCAAAGGATGTTTTCTTTGTCTTACTGAGGGCCACTGTAGTCAAGGTTAAGAGACGGCTCTGGCAGTGTGGGAGGAGTAGCAGAGGTGCCTGTATTGGGGCATCCCCTTCCTGTGACACGATTCAAAGTCTGTAGGGTTCAAGGGTGTCCTTACTTTGCCTTCAGGTAGCTCTAGTCAGTGAAGTACCGTTAATGGGTTTGTGGAATTGGATCTAGGGTGGCTGTAAGCCAGGGGTGTTGGTGGAACAGCATCCCTGGAATGAGTCCTTTAAGATTTCCCTTTCATGGGGTGGGTTAGGAAAAGGTAAGTTTGCACTGCACAGTAACAGAATGAGCCCGTGAGAACACAGGCTCCTGGTCCTAAAGGTGTCTTTGTTCATCAAACTGTACCTGTACCACACTGCAAAAATCAGAAGGAAATGAAAAGGCTGGTTGGGAGATGCTCTTTGATAGGAAGGAAAGTACTGCATTTTTCTTCTAATAGAGTACTGGTGACAAGGACTGGTGAATTAAGGGTGTTGCTGTCAGTTACAGAGATATTTCTTCCCCTGTCTGCAAAAGCATTTCAGTAACTTCTGCAGATTCTGTTGCTTCTACACAGCTAGATCAAGTGTTTACCAAGTACCAGAACGCAATTTACTTGGGTGGGTTCTGAACTGAGTCTTCCCAAGAGGTTTCTCATAATGTTGAGCATTATGTTTCTGGTCACAGCAGCAAAAACCAGTTAATATTACAGAGCAAATCCTGCCTATACTGCTGATTTTGAATAGCCAAGCCGAATATTGTGGTTGTTTGCAGCAGTGCTCATTTCCAAGCTAAGAAACAAGAACTAAGTCACTCCATCTATCTCAGCTTCTGCTTGGCCTTTAGCCATAGCCATACCAGCTTCAGCCATTTTTGAATAGTCAGTGTTGAGCTGCTTTGGGGGTATTTAACTTAGTGTATTCTTGCAGTAAATCAATATGAGGGAAAGACTCAGAGCAAAGGAGCTGTAAAGGAGGGATTGCAGGAGCAGCTCCTCAGCTGTCACCTGGGAGTTGTTCAGAGAGGTTCCAAAGAGATGGAAAACAATGCTGAAATTAGAGCAGAGCTGCTCAGCCTCTGAAGAGGTTAAAAAGGCCTTGCAGAGCAAACTGTAGGTAAAATAGTTTTACATAAGGAGGTTTCTCTTCAGTGGCTGGTTCTACCATTAGGATAAGCAGCACTTAACAGGACATTACTGCCAGTTGGTGGGACCTGCAGGCAAGACCTGCTGACAGGTATCAGAGGTCAGTTTAAGAATGGGAGAAACAAGGGAAACCCTGACAAGTTGGAAAAGCAGAGAGGTGCCCTCAGAGTTTGAGAGGTACCCTGTCATCGCGAGTCTAGCTGCTCTTTCTCCAGGAGAGAATATAGAGACCCCACATCAGCCATTCCCCCACTATGGGGAGCAGTGATGAGCCCCCTGATCCTTCCTCAGGCTGAGCCCTTGCTGAGGCACTGCCACATTACCCGTGAGGTGGCTCCTGGTATGGGGGAGCTGTAATGGGGCTTCTCCCTTTCCTGAGTGCAGGCAGAGCCATAACTTGTTGCTGGGCTGTGTGAGGTGCTGATGGGAAAGAGCACCCCTGGTCCTTGCTTCCCTGCAGGGGAAAATCTCCCTACCCCACCCTAAGAATCTGTGCATGAGGCTTTCCTGAGGTAGGGGTTTTGCCAAAGGAGTGCCCTGTAAATGTTTTTAGTGAGTATACTAGGATGGGTGGCTGCCAGGCTTGGAGGCAGCTGGCCTCCCCTGCTTCCCAGGTGTGCACAGCTGGTGAGGAGCGTCCTGGAAGGCCAGGTGCCAGTCCTGTGTCTTCTGCCTCCAGCCATGGCTCCGATGGCTTGCCAGGTCTCACAGGATCCCTTATCCCTGCTTAGTCCTTGTGGTGTCTTTAAGCCCTGTTGACTTACGTCTTACTCACAGATCTGAGGGCTGTAAAGATCACAGTTGGAAGGTGAAAGGTTTTTCCCTCCATTGCGTCAGCATGGGTTTTATTTTAATACAGAAGAAATAGATGCTTCCAAAAAGGACCCTTATTCAGTTGCTTTTTGATTTGATTTCCCATCCTGTATTTAGCTATCAGCCACGAGTTTTGATGTTATGAGCAATCTTCTGTGCTGGGACTTCTCTTGCAAGTTCCTGCCCATGATAAATTTTGGCTTTGTGCTAGAGGTGTTTCAGTCATTTTTCCTTACAGTCTTGTTTTTTTCCTGATGTTACTCCCTGATTTCATCTCTCCTGGAGAAGATCTAGAAGAGGTGTTCCCATAATGCTTGCCATTAGGAAATCCCATTGGATTTTATTCTCACTTAGCCACCACACCATAATGCAGGATAATACTTAGGGTCTACAGTGATGCAAGTATGATGCCACTGTTTATACACCATTTAACTAAACTAGTTGGTTATTTCATTGTCTTTCTCTTTGAAAATTTTTATATAGTGATATTTTGTGGGTTGAGAGGATTTGAGGATTTTTAGTTCTGCTGCATTAGAGATGAATGAATGGTTTGTTGAGGACTGGCCATCGCAAACCATGGGCCATGCACATGAGAGCAATTGGACAAAATACCAGGATGAAAAATACAAAGAAAGAAGATGCTAGCATAGGGCCAAATCTTGTGTTGCTAGTATAGATACCCCTGTTTATACCCACTGAAAATCTGACCTGCAGATTATCATCCTGTATGGCAACAGGTGTTAATAGATGACCCAAGCACAGCAATTTATCTGGTTTGTGCTGCTTCAGCTTGAGTATTTGCAACAACTTGCAAGATAACATTTCTTTAACTTGTGTGCATGAAGTAGGGCAGTGGAAAGTATGCAGAATTTTTAGCTGTATTACAGTAAAACCCAGTTTTTAAATTGATACCTAAATACATTATGATCATATTCTTCAAAGTATATATGTATTTTTTTTTTTTAAACTGTTGTTTAATAGCAGATTGCCACAGTTTGGAAAACCAAGCAAAACCAGGACAGACTTTAGAAAGCTTGATTACAGTTTATTTTTGTTGCATATAATTTTCAATAAGACTGGTTTATTCTAACAGCTGTAATAAGCACAGCAGATCTGAAAGCTGTTTCATGACTGCTGGGTCTCTTTCTTTGTCTCTGATGATGGAGGTGTCTTAATTACTGTTTGTTTTTGTAAATTTTAAGGATTAGTCATCCTTTGATGCCAGATGACTCAGTTGTAAAATACGTTTTCAAATCTTTACGTTCAAAGGCTTGATGGAATTGAGTTCTGATCGGAGATTTTGAAACATGCTGCTCAAACCCATAGCTAGTCTTCCAGCTAAAGCATTCTAGTATGTCACAGCCAGCTTTTAATCTGTCTATATGGGGATCTGACTGTTTTGGAAGGTACTTTTTATTGTGGACACTTCAGTTACTGCATCTGTCTCTGCAACGTTTGTTTGCTGGGTAAATGAAAATCGTTTCCAGATCCTATTGACACAAGGGGTGGTGACTAAAATGTGGATCTGAAATCCTTGCTCTGTGAAAGCAATGGCAGATCTCCCATTGACTTTAATAAGGCCAGGCTTTTTGCTGTAGCTTCTGTTACTGTCATTCAGCGGCCCNAGATCCTATTGACACAAGGGGTGGTGACTAAAATGTGGATCTGAAATCCTTGCTCTGTGAAAGCAATGGCAGATCTCCCATTGACTTTAATAAGGCCAGGCTTTTTGCTGTAGCTTCTGTTACTGTCATTCAGTGGCCCTTGGTAGTTTGTATTCACAGAGCCAGAAGTGTTCTGGGAACTGGGAATGTGATATTTTTTCCAGCCACCACTCTCATTTTGTGACTCTATTATTCCACTTTTGGGAGGGCCAGGGAATAATTTTCATAGTGTGAAGACTGATTTGGAGCATGAAATCCCCATCAGAAACACCATTACCAGGAGAGTCTAGTGTAATTGTGGATACTTTATTTGTTAGTAACTGGAGCTTTTGGTTGGATCAGACTTTATGGCTTTGTCATGTAGCTGTTGTAGAGACAACCATCCTTTCTTGTCCTTCTCTTCTGCTGTCGTATCTTACTCATAATGTGTATCTGTACTATGCAGTCTTCCTGTTCCCTGGGACAGCTACAGTGCAGTCCCTTTTTAGAACTGAGAAGCCATGATTTCATTTTGGTGATTTCCATTTCAAGCAGTGTTCATGCAGTGTTTAACACAATTGTAAACTAAACATTGGACCCCTTTCATACTGTTTCACACTCTCTTTGCCCATCTTATGCCCTATTCCCTTGTATGGCTACGATCTGTTACACATTGCAAAAGTCAGTGCCCAGCATCTCACAACTGGTTTCAGCACCCCAGCACAGTAGTGTTCCTGCTCCCTGTGCTATTCTTCCTCTCCTGTCTTCTGGCACCAAGTTGGTCAGGATGTTTTGTATCTCCCCATCCCAATGTCCTTCTCTTTTGCACTGATTCCTTTCAGATGAGAGACCTGTATGTAGCCAGAACTTCTCCAGCATGCTCTTTCCTTCAACCTCCCCTTGCCCTCCAGAACAATTTTTCTTAAGAATGCCTGTGTTTCGGCCCAAAGTGGAGCAGTGCAGTTGGAAGCAATTGGATGGACTGGAGAGAAATTGCATACTGGCCAGCTATCCACAATAAAACTGAAGGTTGGATCCAGTTTGAAAGTGGTAGCTCCCTTGAACCTAAAAACAGTGCATGTGAGCTCTTGTAACCAAGTCCCAGGTCATTGCAGGGAGTAAGATTGAGACTCTGCTTTCTGAGCTGATTCAGATCCTGGTTCTGCAGAGATGAGCACTTTAGTTTCAAGGGCCTCTGGAGACATCAATTTGTAAATTGTGAAATGCGTTACAAACTAATCTAATGCCTTCACTGTAAGCCTTCAGTGGTCACCGTGTACCAAAGATCGTGCCAAAAGGGGCCGTCTACAAGAACAACCACTGATTTGAATCTGTATAGAAGTTTATTGTGACACATGTTAAAACTGACTGGCTTCAAACTTCAAACTGAAATGACTGGGAAATTGGTTTATCTCTTGGGGGAGAAGAAAATTGTTTCAAACTGCTGAACTTGAATAAACAAATAGTCTGTGCAATAAATAGTTACATTATGCACATTTAAGATAAAAGATGATTAGTACGCTAACATGTTATATGAGTTTGGCTGTGTTAAAAAACAGAGGTATATAGTTATCTGTCTTCAGTTCTGAACTAAAACTATGTTAATGTGTCTCAGTACATACCTCATCATATTTTATAGGTGGCAAAAGTGGAATATGTTAGAAAAAAGCCAAAATTAAAAGAAGTTCTGGTGAGATTAGAAGAGCATATGGAATGCACCTGTACATCATCAAATACTAATTCAGATTATAGAGAAGAAGAAACTGGTATGTTTTCCTTTTATTTTTGCATTAATGCTGATTTCATATGGTGCTTATTTTTATATTAGTAAAGAATGTAAAGCAAACTTTGCTTCCAGTGAACACAGTAGAGAGGCTCCCAGCTGCTACTCAGTGTGCTGAAGATGCAAAATTAGGGACAGTTTATGCTGTATAAAGAGGTTGGATCTGAAGTGTAAAGCATATCAATTCTCATTAGTTAGCTTTTAAATATATGTAAATGCCCAATGGTATTCAGGTCTTGCTTAACTAAGTTAAAGTTTGTCATGTTGCAGTTACTGGTGAACTCTGTTGCCTAATTTCTTTAGGCATTGTGGAGACAGGGCTAAGACTGAGATTTACTGTACATTGGGGAAAATATTAATGAAATGAACGTAAAAGACTTAGGAATACATTCAATATTAAAGAGTAAGGAGTTTTGAAACATCATTGCCCATTCCTGTTGTTCTCTTACTAATATAGTCAAGAATCTATTGTCGCTTGTCAAGTTAAACCTAAATTTGCTGTGCTGAGACAACATTTAAGTTACCATGGGGAAAGATTTATGGGGAAAAAGATTTACTTTCAATCTGACTTTCATAAAACCACCTGAAACTCAGATTCTTTTACTAAGGTGTAGTCAGTGCAGAATTTGACATATATGTAGGAAACCCACTGCAGTAGAAAGGGCACCTCCCTTTCTCCTGATTTTGGTTGAAGGTAGCCTCAAAAGTTCATTTTGCCACCTCTGCTGGAAATTTAGGGGTTCAGTAGACCCAGCTCAAAATTAGTCAATGAAAAGCAGGTAAATTTTGGAGGAAAGCTACCTAAAGGTGGCTAGGTAAGGAAGGGTTTTCTGTCTGTCTCCATCCAGCATGGAGACATAAATCTGATCTAAGCAAATGTTAACTTCAGTTGCTGTGTACAGAGAAGAAGAACTAGAATTTGCAGAAGAGCAAAGTTAGGCCTCTGCTGTGATTACATTGGATAACAATTTATAATCTGAGCTGAGTGTTTTAGCTGAAACTAGGTTGAGTTATGAGTAGACAAACCCCACATTTTAAATGGTTTTTATGTGTGTATGGTTTGATATTTTTTCTGTGCCTTCTATTTGGAAAAAAGTTTCATTGGATCAATTTCAGTTTTCCAAAATGTCTTTAATTGCCAAAGACTAAGCAGTTAAGATTATAAAATGAAAACTTTTCTTTCTGATGTGTGTGAAAAATGGGGTAGGATTGCCATGGAGGAATATATATTTCTAGGATTTAATTACTGATAGGAACAAAACTTGCACCAGCAAGTGGATGGTGAGCTGAAAATAGCTTAACTACAGAGCTTAAAGCAAATGTTGAATACTGCATGGTAACAGTAATTATAGATGGATCTTGGAAATGACGTATGCAATGCCAGCTTCGTTTATTATTTCTTTACTTTTGTATAATTACTTTGTAAATGGAATGTCAAATCAGGCATTATAAAGTTATTACTTTAATGCAAAGAATAATGAGATTTCTTTGAAATGTAAACGGTTTGAGTATTACTTCAGTGTTCAACGAAATGCATTACCTTAGGGCTTTTTACCAGCCCTGCCCTTATGTTAACAGGAAGGCCTAGGGAATCAGGTAAAAAACGGAAACGAAAAAAGTTAAATCCAACATAAAACCTACCGGAACTATTTGATATTCAGGTAGGACCTATATGCTGAACACCCTAATAGCACAAGTACTGGAAAACTTAATCAAATATCATCACTTCAAATTAATCACTGTTCAGAATCTTGACACTTGCTACCTCAAGGCTGCAAAGAGATTAGATTTGATTGGCTTTGATAATTCTACCTGCTGGTATTTTCCCTTTAAGCTCCACATCACCATCAGCATCTTACATTCTTCAGCTACTTCCTTTTCTTGCCTTTTTTTTTTTTTTTTTTT
>NDXB01017394.1:0-19992 GCA_002631895.1 Agapornis roseicollis | reverse complement strand
AAAAAAAAAAAAAAAAAAAAAAAAAAAGAAAAAAAACAGAAAAGAAAAAGAGACAGTTGAATGAATGGAGGATACCAAAAGTACTCAAAAACATGACAAAAATCTAAGTGAATAGTGGATTTCTGTCAGAGCAGTCAACGGTGCTTTACGTCAAGAAATGTGCCTGCGTTCTTGATGAAGATGGATGGACACTGGTGGACTTCAGGCACAAAAAAAGCAGGAATGTATGAAATGATCAAATGCCACGCAAACACTATCGAACAATACATCCTTGCTTGGTGGTGTTTTAAAAGTCTATACAGAAAAAAACCTTCTGGGGAGCCTTAAGTGGATTTTTATTTTATTTTATTTTTATTTTTTTTTTTACACCATAAAGTGATTATTAAGTTTTCTTTTTACTCTTTGCCTAGCTTTTTATTATCTCTTGGACTACATTTGCCAATAACACATATAGAAGACTGGTATAACAATAAGCAGAACACAAAACATTATGGTATTTCTCCTAGTGGGATGCAAACTAATGAGATGTATTAAAATAAAAATGGTATACCTATGCATAATTTTCTAGACGTTTCTTGGTTTATGTTCCCCAACCTCCCCCGTAATTTAAAGCATTACATAAAAAGAACAAAAAAAAGAGAGATGTGCGTAAACAAATCATAGGATATCCATGCTAAAATCCTTTTTTTTTTTTCCTTTAAGACTTATGCCAGTTGCCTACTAGTGCTATTGTGTTAGCAATTGTCATTCTTATCAGTATACGGATACTTTTATTTCACATGTTGGAGCTGTGTGAAATGTACAAATTCTTGTATCTGCATTGTATAATGTCATGGTGGCATGGGAACTACCTTGCTGCAAATATTTGAACAAAACCTAAAATTCTTTATTTTTGGTAATAATGTTATGCTTTATGTGTATTCAACAGAAATATGTGTTTTTGTAAAGGTGAAGTTTGTATTTTTATCTAAAAATTAACAGTTTTATATACCTGAGAAAGCCTGCTATGTTTTCTTGAACCAAAAAAAAAAAAAGAGAAAAAAAGAAAAAAAGAAAAAAAAAGCAGCATTTTGTGGTCATATTTTTGTAGTAGAATAGCCCAAATTATAACATCAAAATCTATTTTAACTATAGCAGGGCAGATAAAATACTCTGGCACTAGCTCCTATGTTTTCAAAGTGCCAAAGGATTAAGTGTTCAGTTCCCCATGGATTGCAGTGGGAGCCACATGGCTGAATCCTTCTGTACTGCTTTGGAAATGTAGGGCTGTGCCAGGTATGACATGGCTACTCACTTGACCAAAATCACTGCCCCACCCCAGTAGTTTGGATTATGTACCCTTTGTTTTATTTGGACTATCACATTGGGTATGTAAAATGAACTACTGGATTCTTTTTATTTGTGAAACATCTACAAAGAGATGAAAGAGTTTTCTTAGTTTGGAACAACAAAAAAGTTTGTCTCGAAGACTGTTTCCACTCTAATGAAAGATATCTTCAAACATGAATGAACTGCAGAACTTTTAAACAACAAAAGAGAGATTTTTAACCTTTCATTTTCTTTAAATATAGTTCAAACATTCCCCTCCTCTTCCCATAGCTATGTCCAATTTCAACCAAACAAAGCAGCATTGGCTAACGAGTCATCAGCTTCAGATGCTAATGCAGAGATAGATTTAGTCACCATTCTATTTTGTGATCATTTTCCCAGTGTATTTGTTGAGCACCAAAACTGGAAGTACATTTAACTAAGATTGTCTGTGCTTGTTTTCCACTAAGTGTACTGTTCACAATGTTATGCACATGAATGTATGTGTCTGCGTTTAAAAAAAAGTGTATAAAATGTAATTTATATATTTATGTTTCAGTGGGATGCCAATAATGTTGCTCCGTTCCTTTTTTGTCTAAAAGATATCTAATGAAAAAAACCCATATATCCACTAAAATCATGTAGATGAAAGGCATTATGTGACCCACTCAGACACTGTGCAGGTATGAAAGGATGTCAAAAGTCACTTCAGTGGAATAATTTGCAAAACAACTTCTTGAGAGTCCTGTGGTTGCACTGGCATAAGAAGGTTATGTTCAGATCTGCGGGCCAGCTTTCCTGGAGTAACTCCATTGAGTATAATGGAGCTCTCCTGATGTACATCACGAGTGAGTCTGGCCCCACAGTAAAGTCTTGGAAAAAAAGCCAGCTGAGAGGCATGCATTTTATTGGTGCCAGCAAATAAATGTGTTATGCCAAATTCAGAAAACCAGGAGAGAGTGAAGACTGAATGGAGTCTTTTCTAGTAGTCATTTGTTTGAGACTTGTAGTCTCAAGTTAATTTTGTTACCAGGAATGAAATGCACGAGTCTTTGTTCTCAAGCACAGTGTTTATACAGTGTGCAGCAGAAACCAAAAATCTCAGGGCTATGTTCTCAGCTAGTATAAATTGGCAAATATTTTTGACTTCAGCCGCCCCTAAGCTAATTTACATCAGATGAGGATGCAGTCCATGGTTTTTAAAATATGAGGAGTAGTGTCATGACATGAGCATCACTTACTATAGCCCAGCTGGGATATAACCTGCCAGCCTTTCAAACATTACAGGCTGTGGTATCAGTCCTTCTTCTTCAAAGTGGCAGATACAACCAGAAGGAAGAGTAATGTTAAAGATTGTGACACAGGAGACATTAATTCAAAGTTAAGTTGGACATTTCAAGGGCCATATCCTCAGCTGGTGTAAATCACCATCACTCTATTGCCTGCAATGGAGCTGTACCAGCTTACACCACTTGAGGGGCTGGTCCCTCATTCTTGCTCATCCCTTTTTGCTACTTGGTCCTGCAGGGATCTCAGATTGTTGTGTACGGTTAATGTAATCCTGTGTTCTCTAATACTTAAGCACAATAAGTGAATATAAGAATGAGCGTCAGACTTAACTTTGAATGTCCAAGCTTTGAAATGGTTTGTTTCACCATTGTGGCTGTAAATTAAACAGTTCTCTGTGCATTTGTGAATGCTGTGTCATATCTTCTTCCACTGTGTATTGGAGGTGGACTCCATATGGACTTCCAAAGTGCTGCGTTTGGAGTGTTACAGGGAAGGGGGTGAACAATTGGAGCTTCAGATAGATACCTGATTGACCACTCTGTGATTTTGGAATGGGGGACTAGCAGGGGGCTTAATGAAGGAGCCAAAGATGGTAGTTGTTGTAAGTCACATTTCCATGCAGTCCTTTTAGCACCTTGTTGCTTTTGTCCTTGCACATACGAGGGAGAGATTTGGGAATAAAATATTTCTGTTTCACATTCTGCAGTCACTTCCTCTGCCCAGAGATTCAGAAGTTGTTGGTCTGATTTCATCTTTCTTGAAGTATTTTCTGGTCAGAAAGTGTATGTGTAGAGGACTGCTCAAAACCAATCTTGGTGTTATGGTGCATGGTCACTGGTTCTCTAGTTGATTCATTACATCTAATACTGTGCTTCATCTTTCCAGAGCCCTTCAGTTGCTTTTGTTGAGTGAAATCAAGGATTACGTGCCAATTTGCTTTCCTTTTCTCCTGTCCTCCGTCCTGCTTGGCATCTGCTTTATTAGACAGGGAGCGGTGACTACAGGCAGTTGCTCTTCTCCAGCCCTGGAGGTTCCTAGGCAGCTCCAGCACTTCTGTGTCTTTGAGCTTAGGCTTTTTACTCTGCTTGGAACAGCATCTCATGGGTCTCCTCCCTCCAATGGACTTCAGCATTATGGCTATGAGGTTCTCTTGGCTGTCCTTCTCGGGTCCATTTTGCTGTTCTGTGGTCTGCTTTCTAGAAATTCTCTGCCTGACTTCCCCATCCCTCTGTTTCTGTTGCTCAGAAATGATTTTCCCTTCCAAGGATCTGTCTCATCATATGATATCTCTTCTCTCCTGCCTGACAGAACAGCCTTTGATCTGTTTATCTCCAAATCAATTGCTTTATCTAGGCATGTGCCCTGAGATCCTGTCTCCCAGGCCTACAGGCCCATAACTGCCCCTCGTATGAAAGACAAATGCTATTATTTAGACACATGTTTGTGGAGACAAAAAGATTCACCTTTACATTTGGAAAAAGACTTATTACTGGAGGCTATTGGCTAAAGCTCTGTCCAATTCCAGCTACAGTGTAACTCTGAAATAGCATTGAAGCTGTTCCAGACATCTGACAGGGCAATTAAGACCAGTGGACCCATTTACAATTTAATTTGAAAGTGTACCCAAACCCAAATATGAAGTTTCAAAGCTACCTTGGATTTTCATGCTCATATTTTACTGTAAATTGAAGGAAATTGTGTTTGTAGGCCCCTTTCATGGCTTTGAAAACCTTACTCTGAATATTTATCTGACCCTCTATTGGGCTTGAGATCATGATTGCTTAAAAACACAAACAATGTGGAGGTTTTCAATGAAGTATTTTTCTTGGTGTTTCTAATACATAGCTTCTAGTACTAGCTGAGAAAAAAAGTCAAATAAAAATCATTTAAACCCATAAGAATCCCACTTAAGTTTGCTTTAATTTCAGGTATCAGAGAAAAGCCTGTCAGTATTACATTCCTCAGAAATCACCTTATGTTTTGTATTTATTATTCCATTTAATTACTATGTGTTTCCCCGCATTTTAATAGCAAGGTATTATTCCGTGTCTGAGCTTTTCTGTGCTGCTCTTGCTGTAGCATCTCTGCGGCACAGCCTTGAACTGTTTTGTACTCATATCTCCTCTGAAATAAAGAACTATTGTTATCCCATTTTAGGCGAGACCGAGGCATGGAGAAATGACTGTGCAAGGTCACACAGCAAGGCTTTGGCAGAACCAGGGATAGGACTCAGATCTGAGTGCTCATCCAGTGCCCTAAATCACACGACCATCTTCCCTTTCCAAGAATGAATCTTTGCACCCTTAGAGCTAAATACTGAAAAGATTGAGGGTAAGTCATTTTGCCTAATTATTGTGCATTGGATGCATGATAAAAACCACTGCCATTTCATCAGAGAATGTAGTGACTGGTGAAAATCCAGCTTTCTGCCCATGCAGTTATGCAGCCTTTTATGCTATCACAAGCTAGTCATTTCCTGCATCTCTAAGGAGTCAACCTTTTGTGACTTACAGTGAAAATTATGCTCTTAGAACAAATCAAGACTCAGATTTTATGGGAATTTACAAAACTTCAGTAGGCAATTTTCACTGCACTTCCCTTCATTTCAGTGTCATTCATTCCTTTTATGGTATGGGTAACATTTCCTGAGGGAACTGTTTTTATCATGGGCCCAATCCTGTTTTTTTTTTCCCAGGCCCTAACGTGGAAAAGCACTTTAAGAGGTGCCTGTGTTTGCCCTTCTTCAAACTGGTGCCTAAGCATGCTTGTAACCTCAGACAAACATCCCATTGACCTCAGGCAAATGGAGCAGAGTTGATGCATTAGGGTGTGCCATCCTGCCACAGGATTCCAGTTGTGGGATGGGGGTCTTCATGCTCTTGGCATGATGAAGTACTTTGTAAGCAACCCTAGAGATGAAGCAACAAGACTAGAATGTACAACTAGAAAAACAGCTGGGAGAATTTTACCCTCTTCTCCTCCTGTGGAGGTTGCCATTATGAAATATGTATTTATTCTTTTTGGGGAAAGTACTTCTTTGGTGTGGGTGGATTCAGGACTGCAATTGCTAATACCAGTGAGCCAATTTAAGATTATCTGTTTGGGTACCTCACCGAATATAATTTGAAACTCTGCAAGTCATGCCCATAACAGACAAATTTGAGATGGTGAAAAAATAATGAGAGCAAATTTCATGTGAAATTTGGCAACTTTTGGTGTAGGAAAAAAAAAAAGGAGGGTGAATTATGAGAAAAAAATAACAGGTTCAAAAGCTTGAGCGTTCCTTTTATAATTGGTGGAATATTACCCATAGTCATTCTAGTTATTTGCTGCACCAGGCTATATTACGTGCTGAAGTAGCTGGGAATCACTACAACATGTAAAAAGTTATGGCTGCTTCTCATTGAACTGCTACCTATTATCATGGCATATGACTGTGAGGTGGGGCCGGCAATCAGAGTTGTAAATCAAAGAACAAGTCATAGGTTAGGTACTGTTTTCCTTAGATATTGTCTCTAAGTTTGTTTTCTGTATGCTAGTTTCATGAGTGACATTTGGCGAGCTTTTCGGTTAGGTGTAAAGTCAAGAATAGATAGGTCCCAACCTGAAACTGAAGACGTGCCAACTTTGCCTTGCTTATGATCAATAGGTTAAAATGTGGCAACATCCTGGTGATATATTTTCTGTCACTGAAGATTTCAGTGTTACATTCTTCTCATGTTACTTATTCCCTTAGAGGGGAATCAAATCATTATGATATTTGACTCATTATCAGGCCATCAAATCTCAGTTGGTTTGAGTTTTCAGCATCCAAAAGTTTGTTTGGACTGATACTTGTACATGCCAAATGTCTTCCACGACCTTAGACAAAGGCTGACTTGTGTGCTTCAACAGAAAAAAAATCCACATATGAAGGCTGGAGTAGTCTCTCTAACAGGGAAATGAGGATTCAAGGTTGTAACAAGTGTTGTACACCCATCTTCTCAAGATTGGACCTGGTGCTTTGGCCTCTGTGTACTATCTTTGATCTCGCATAATGAAGGCAACTAGTTTTACTGTCCATCTTTGAAACTGAGAGTAGCTGTTGAGTTCAGTGTGCAAAAACCAGAAGCACCCAGAAATGCAATTGAGCCATATCGCTTGAAATCCCCTGGTGCTTTTGAAAACATCTTGATTCTATGAAGACAATCACAAATTAGTAGAAGAAAACCATTTTAAATACTTCTGAAAATCCCACCCTGGTTTATTTGGCAGGTGAAAAAAGAACCTATGAAAGATTGTACATGTAATGATCATTCAGACAAAGTATGTGTTCATAGAAAATGCTCATGCTTAAATCTTTTGGCAGTTAATGATCATCTTTACAGACCATAATACTTGAATATTTCACTTATCAATACATCAGGGCTTGGATGAACTTTGAGATGTATGAAAGTGGGACACTCCTTAAGCCCTGGTAGCTCCGTGTTCCAGTAACTGATCAACCAATTACATAACTGGCCAGATTACCAATTTGCATAAATAGATACAACTCTGTTGACTTCACTGAAGGTGACAGTTACCTGAGAATTGACCCGAAACTCTTGCCATGAAGCAGATAATGGTTTCATATTTTGCTGTTTAGTGTTGTTGTAAAAATAGATTCATTTCCTGGAGCAGTTAAATCAAGAAAATCTGAAAAAGCAGTTTCTCACAGACACTCATCCACACTGGAATTTGCCGAGGTTCCCAGATGTGAATATGTGAAGACAACAGCAACTTTGTTTAGGGAAGCCTCTGTCCTGCAGAGAATTTGCTACCCGACTTTTCCTTGGCAATTAGCGGGTAGAATTACTCATAGAAATTGTTTTGTTTGCTCACAACAGGAGAAACAAGACATAAATTTAAGTTATCCCCTGTTTAACCACAAGAAAGAAGACTCTGTTCACAGAGGGCCTGTGGATGAAGTGCTGAGCAGCCTCAGCTCCCTTTGGGGTATGGACTCAAACTTGTAGACCTCAGTGAAGTATCAAGATCCCTCAGAACTGCTGGATATCTCTAGCTGTGCTTTTTATTTTTATTTTTTTTTTTTATCCGTCTAAGGAATTTGGGCAACCCATTTTGATTGATTTTTACAAGACTTTCAAGAAACCTTGTTTGGCTTCAGGACGTCTCTGTCTTGGTTCTGAAGAGGCTAATTTTTACCCAGGGATGTCGCTGTGACTGCTGTCTTCCTTCTCTACGTAGCAGCACTCAAAACTTAGGTTTTCTTTCTGTTGTTTGGTGTAGGTGTTTCTCAGCAGTGATGTTTCAAGTGCTCTGTTCACTGCTGGGAGAGCCTAACATTTGAAATGGGGAGTCCTAATTACGCTAGCAATGCTTCACCTTTTCCTTAGCACTTTGGCTTTACATGTCTTTTATATATAAAAGTGGTGTTGGGTTAAACTGAAGACCAGGGAAGTTTCAAGAAGCCAGATTTTCTGCTATGGGCTGTGTTCTGGTGGAGCCTGTTGCCCAGCTGCGGCAGCTGTGTGGGGCCAGAGGAAGAGGGAGAGATTCTGCAGCACTTCAAGAAAGCCAAGATATGCCTCCTTGTGCTCAGATGGTTCTGCCTGGACACATACTCCCTGGCTGCCACCAAGCACTGCAGTTTCCCCCTTTTCCTTGAGGACTGATGTTTCCCTGATGCCAACATGTCCCTCATGCAGAGGAATCTGTCATGCTGCATTGTGTGGTTGAGGAGACATGGTACCTACTCAACAGCAAGATTCCCATGCAGACTGTGGAGTCTGTGCTCATGCATTTGGGAGTGAAGAGATTTCTTGGTCCAAACTAGTCCAAAGTGCAATAAGCTGCTCAGAGGTCCTCTTAGAGCCAGGAAGCTACTCAAAAAGGTGTTCAAGATCTGAATTCTCCTTGGCTACAATGGGTTTCCACAGCAAAAAATGACAGAAGCAATTTATCCCAGATAGAATGGTTTCTTCAACAGGCCATGTAGGAGTCCTGCAGGTTAATGCTCAACTTGCATACTTTACCGATTGCCACAAATACTGCTTTTAAATCAAATTGTCACTATGTATTCAGGGATACGTTTCTCTGACATATGCTTCAAAAGATCTGGCCTAACAGCTTGCATCCATTTGTTGCGAAGAGCCTGCTGGCCGATCCAAAACAGTTAGGCTATGTCTGCATATCTAATAGGGGTTTGGGGACTTTGCAGCTGGGATTAGCAAGTGCAAATGTTTCCCATTAGCTCCCTACATTCCCCTAAGTTGTGATTCAGCAAGACAGTGGAAAGCTGAACTTGAAGCATGTGAGATGTTTCTTTGAAGTTACTCTTGCTTAAAGTTAGGTATGATCTGAGTTTGCTTGCTAAGCTGAGGCTCTGAAGAGCCTACTGTGCTAACATATTCTAAGCTTAGTCTTTTCCTCTTATGCATTGTCTGGAGTAATGTTAGTTTCAGAACTGGTCTGCAGCCTTTCAGTAAACTATTCCATAGGAATGAGGGAAAGTTTAACTATTCAGTGGCTTTCTACCAGCAAGCTCAGCTACACTAGAAAGCCCACAGTAGTGCTTGCCCTCTCTGGGCATTATGAGGTCTCTTCCTTCGTTATTTTTTTCAGTATGTTTCTTTTCTTAAAATAGTACCTTAAAAGGGTGGGGAATTAAACAGATCATATAATCTTAACTCCTATATCTCACTTAATTAATTAGAAGTTTGCCAATAGTCATCTGGTATTTCCTAAGCCAAGCATATATGAAGAACACTTTTGAGCAACTTCAAAAGAATTTTCAGGCTAGATCAGGAAAAGATAAAAGCAGAAGTGGAAACTTCTCATATACTTTATAGCTCATTACTTACAGGAAGTGCATTGTTCTGTCAGTTTCTAATGAATTCTGCAGGATGAGGTTTCCAAAATTAAAAAAAATGGCACCTTCTCTATGTTAGACGGAAGGTCTGAGGCTTTTTGCATTTGTGATAGATATGCAGTGGGTGTGTATGGTCATATCACCTGGAAGGAGTCTCCCTGTGGAAAAAGGCTTTTTAAAGTTTCAAGTGTGTACACTATTTCTGTAGCAACTTCCTGGTCAAGCTACAAAAAGTGATAAAGGGAATGGTAAAAGTCTTATCTTGGTTTCAGTTGCCCTGTTCTACACCTTAGAAGGAAGAAACATCGCAGTGAATGTATCTGGCTGCAAAGAGGACAGCAGGAACATGGATTTACTGTTAGTGAGTTGATGGTCTCAGTATTGTGAGACAGGAATATTTCATATTTGTAAAGCACCCAGGGATCCTACAGATAACAAGTAATCAGCCCTTGTATTTCACTCAGATTGTAAGGATAGCTTTGCTGTATGTATGAAGATATTTTAGGCAGCAAGGCATTTCCATCAGGGCTGAAACACATGGTTAGTGAAGCTTGACTATTTCTTTCTGATGTACAGGCAAGATATTGAAATATTGGGTTGGTTGCTCTTTGTATGTTTAGGCACCCAGATGCTTCTAAACTTGTGGTCACTGGAAGGCTGTCTTAGTGAAAATCAAGAGGAATTTGCCCTTGTGAAAGTTTCTACTCATGCTTGAAAGTGAGATTTGAACTCCTAAGTCACAAAGATGCTTTTGCAAATGTTGTATCTGTCTTTCTGCTTCTCTATAAATCAACCTGCTTGGCTTGAACTGAATGTTTAAATAATAAACAGCTGAAGGACAGTCTCATTGCTTCTTTCTGAGTATTTCCCTTATGGAGCACTTGGGGTCACATGGCATCTGCTCTGACCTTAAGGACCTGCTTTTTGGAGGCTTTTTTATGATGCTAACAAACCCCACATTTTAACTAGCCATAAAATAAGCCAGTCAGTGGTAACTATTCAGGACAGGGATTAGAAGAGTATTCTTTCTGGGATACAAGATGGCTCTGTCCATGTGCTGGCCAGGGATGAAGGGCTGGAAAACTGTGTGGTGGAAGAGACTATTAATGTGATTTTCCACAACTTTCCTTGCAGCTGCATTTTTGAGGAGAGAGAGAGATGGCTAGGCTTGCAGTAACATGTTGTGCCGTCATAAATGCTACAGCCACCATCTGTTTCCAGCCCACGACTTGAAAGAAAACTGAGCAGTAATCTCATAATTCACATGATCATTTTACACTTGTGAACCCTTCCCAACCTTTGTCTAATAATGAGGGGAGTGCATGGTGCTAAGGTTTGTATTTTTCCTGCACGTATTAGTGTTTATTTGTATGTCTCTTTCTGTTTTGTTGTGTTTTGTCGTGTTTTGTTTTGGTTTTTATGGGCCCATAAAAATTTTCTCTGTGAGGCAAGTCAGACCAGTTCCATGGTCAAAAGAAACATAATGAAGGTGAAATCCCAATCCCATTGACCCTGCTGACAAAATTCGACAGGAGGAAGTGCATTTAACATTCCTCGTTGTATCTGTCTTAGTTACTTGTTGATTAAAAGAAAGACATTAGAAAGTGAAGTGGCAGGTTGCTGAACTGCCCTTTCCCCACAGAAACAGAGCTGCTAAAATAGCTGGACATGTGCATTTTAAACCCACACCATCAGATAGGATGGTAATGGTAGGTTGGATTTTAATGAAAACAAATTCTTCTACTAATCTTCGCTTCGGGCTGGCCCTCCGTGGGATTAAGGATGCCACCTGCCGTGCCAAAGACATGCCCAGGTTTGAGGCTGCTGGTGGGTGGGAAGAACACAAACATCCAAGAGTGCCTCTGGAGAGCGATCTCTGTCTGTCCTGTTGCAGTGCCCTCAGGGAAGCCAAAGAATTGAGATCATTCAGTTGATGGAAATACTGCTCCCCTCCAGCCTGCAAAGCAAGGCGAGCATCATTAAGGATTCCTTTTTGACTGTTCTGCAAAAGGGCTGCTGTTTCTCTGGGCCTCCTCTCATCTTTGGACCTAATTTGCACACCTCCTCCTAGCACAGCCGAACCCACTGAATGAACTCCTCCTCTCCTCTGGCCTTAGAAGCAATGACTTTCATCATCTTGACCAGACTGCTGAGCAGTTTAGGGATGAAAGGGCTTCTCATTTCATATATCTCACTGCTGCTAGAACTATAAATACCTGATGGACTGAGTTTATAGCAAACTGCTACTGCAAGCAAATGAAACTTATTTTGTGTTGTCATATGTATGGTCAAATTGTCCAAGAAGTTGCCAAACAAAGAACTGAGCTGCTGATGGGCAACCCATTCGATCTCTTCTCATTTTATTTAAAAATAATAATAAATAACTATCAATCAAAGGAACTTATTTTGACATGTGCTACCTGTTGGGTAACCCTAAGTATCTCCCAGATGTATATGTAAGTGGAAGAAAGCTGCCACTTGTTGCCAGGTCCAGCAGTCATGACCTGAGGTTCCATCAAGAAAAGGTTTGTGGGCTCAGTGGGATATGGGACAGGTGAAAGCCCAACTTCTTTTTTAGCACTGCTTGCTGTTCTGAATGTGTTTGGTCAGGTAGCAAGTGTGAGCAGAGGCCACATCCAGCCACGCTGACCTCTGATTGAATCAACGACAAAGGTTCATTGACCTGTGTACGACAGTGGTCCTTTTGTCTTGCAGTTTAATCAAAGATATATTGTTGGGGGATCTCTGGGGCCTAGAAAGTTGGTCTATGTCTATTTTGGTGCCTTGTGATGGTAGATAAGCTAAAAAGAAAATAGCAGAAACTCTTCAAGCTGATGGGGTCTGAACCATATATATTTCTGTATCATTTTCTTACAGAACAGACAAGCCTGAAAAGTTACCTTACTTTTAGTTTTTACCAAGGTACTTAATTATAGCTGGGATGTTGGGAGCTGGGGCATTAAACAGAATTTCCCCACTTAGTCCTGTCATTCTGCTGGATTTCATCCCTGAGCCTCCCTTGTCTGTATTTTATGGCCACATCTGGAGTATCTGCCCTCCACACATGCTGGTCTGAGCCTTCTCCCTGCCAGCACACACGTTGTGGCCTTTGGTGTCCACGGAGTCATAAGCATCTTTCCTGATGCTTGTTTTTGCACGAGAGCAAGAGAGAGAGAGGGGGCACGGGAAGGGCAGTGGCAGGGAAGGCCTCTGACATGAAATTCCCAGGAACAGGATTTGCACATTTTATGACCGTTCAGTTGGAAATACAAGGGAGCTGAATTATTTCTCCTTAATCCTGCTTTCTCACTTTACTCCCAGCAGCCTCTTCCCCTCGAGTTTAGGTAATACAGAAGCTTATAAACAAATCCCACCGCGTGAAAAATAGCCAGGGAGGCAGGGGGGAAAGGACCTGGGTTAGGGCTGTGATGGATAGACAGGTGGAAAGCAGGCACCAGAAGGGAGGATGAATGGTAAAAGCCTTTGATGGAAACACTAAAGAGCTATTGAAAACCCAAGGGGTGGGGGAAGGGAGAAGGAAGAATAGCAAGAGGAGGGAAAGCAAGGGAGCCATGCCCCCTTCCCCCCCGCCCTCTTTCTCAGGATGTTGAAAGTATTTGTCTTTCGTTACAAAATGATTGAACTGCCGCCAGGCCAGGCCACCCTTCCAGTCACTGCACTAGGAAACTGGCACTTCTGAAAGCCTCGTCGCCTCTCAAATTTTATAGCTTTCCCTTTTTGTGGGAGTTTTTGTGTTGTGCTGCTTGCAGGATTGTTTTCAGATTTGCTGCCTATCAAAGAAACTATATTTTGTTGCTCTGACAAACATAGAATCCAGGTAGTAAAAGAAGAATTAAAAAAATAAAGGCCCATTTTTATCAGAATACCCAGCTGTCTGCCTTTTATTGAGTCAGAATTTCATGCATTTGCTATTCATGATGTTGCATTAATATTCCTTTGCTTTATCTCCAGTGCTTTTTTAAAGGAGAAATTTCATCCTGTAAATAAAGCTTCTACTTTATTAATGTCTGCATGTCCACAAAACGGTTCCTGTTCTTCATAATCAAAGTAGTGAAAATGATTCTGTTATAATTGAAATGATTTTTGCATTAGGCAGATGCAGACAATTGTGGGAAACAATAAACTTTCTCCTTTTCCCAATGGTCCCTGAAGTTCTGCAATGTCAGAGTCCTGCAATATCTACAGATAGAAAGAAGTATTGAAGATCTGCATACAAGACTGTTCTTGCTGCCAGAGGCTGTATTTCTACCATGTATTTATATGTGTATGTGTCCATATAAGCCTGATGCTTAGGGAGGACTGAAGCTGTGTGTATCCTCAAGAATTAGATCTGTGGGTCTGTACACACATTCTCTACCCAGGCTCTTGTTAACCAGGGAGGACCCAGGGCCATGCTGTTGACCCAATGCCACTCATGTGCCACTACTGCTTGTGAGACATCATAGCCAGGCAGGGTGAGAAGGGTCCTGGGTGTCCCCTGGGCTGATACTTGCTCTGTATGCTGGTGCTCTTGTGAGACCTCACCTGGAGCATTGTGTGCAGTTCTGGTGTCCTCAACATCAAAAGGACATGGAGCTGTTGGAACAAGTCCAGAGGAGGGCCATGAAGATGCTCAGGGGACTGGAGCATCTCCCATACAAAGACAGGCTGAGAGAGTTGGGGCTGTTCAGCCTGAAGAAGGGAAGACTGCGTGGAGACCTCATAGCAGCCTTCCATTATCTGAAGGGGGCCTATAGGGATGCTGGGGAGGGACTCTTCATTAGGGACTGTAGTGACAGGACAAGGAGTAACAGGTTCAAACTTAAACAGGGGAGGTTTAGATTGGATATAAGGAAGAAATTCTTTCCTGTTAGGGTTGCTGAGATGCTGGAATGGGTTGCTCAGGGAAGTTGTGAATGCTTCTTCCCTGGCAGTGTTCAAGGCTAGGTTGGATGAAGCCTTGGGTGGCACGGTTTAGTGTGAGGTGTCCCTGCTTATGGCAGGGGGGTTGGAACGAGAAGATCCTAAGGTCCTTTCCAACCCTAACTATTCTATGATTCTATGGGTGTGTGTCCTTCCTTCCCATGGGCTGCATTGCTCTCAGTGCAGCCCCAAGGGCGCTCCTTCAGGTCAACAGTGCAGGCAGCTGTCTGTTGCCTCCAAGATTAGATCCTGGGATTAGGTCTCTGATGGGCTGGCAGTGCCATATAATTAAAACAGGCCTAGGAGAGCAGAAAGGCAATATGCAGACCATACACAGCTGAATTCTGAGGGGTCCATGCAGCCTCTGCAGCTGGAAGCAAATCTCTCCATTAACGTAATTGTGCAATAGCACTTTCCACCTAAGCATCCCTAGTGCCTGGTTACATTCATTAATGTTTGCAGTGCCCTAAGAGAGGTAACACTTTGAGAAGAAGAGAAAGGGTAAGTGATTTGCTCAAGGTTAGATGGGGAGTTGCTGGAGATGGTGCTTCAGTCTCCTGCCTTCAAAGGAATTTGCTGCAGTGACCAGAGCAAACAGCCCCTGCTGTTACAGAGCTGGACCGTGGCGTGTCATTTGCACTTTGTATCTGATATGCTGTGTCTGGGAAGGTATCGCTGTCCTTGTGAACTAACTTTTAGTTCTTGAGCTTGGGTGAACACTTGTCATTGTGCCAGGATGACACAAAGTCTAGAAATTATGATAGCAATTCAGGTCATGGTATAATGGGTAAAAAATGCTGCCTCAGAAGTGTCCCCGTCTTGTGTCACAGCTAGCGATTATTTAAGCTACAGGACATGGCTGTGGCAAAGATCAGGTTGTAGCTGATATGAATCATGCTTTGAAATAACTCTTTCCTTCTTACATTGTGAAAATTGCAGAAGTATGGGAAGTGAGGGAAAATGGGATTTCCCTGAAGGTTAAAGATTTCCCTTTAATCAGCCTTCATAATGTTAATTAAATGTTTGGAACAATGGCTTAGTTGCAGGATCCGCCCGCTCTTGCATAACTATCTCACAATACTGTTTTCACTTTCATGTTTATTTGCCAGCATGATTCAAAGCAGGAGCTGAGCATGACTGCTGCACCAAGGAGCTGCTTGGCTTTGGGCAAAACTCAACTCTCTTACCTCTCCTAGAGAGGGAAGACCCAAACTCCCCTCCTGACAAGGACCAGCCTAGAGGGATCACAGCATTTTCTCTGTCATCATTACCCCTTATGCAAATGAGGCTAATAAAAACTTACTGATATTTTGGGACTGGTACATACAAATATATACCCACCCATATGGAGAAATTGGTGTGTTTATAGAGATCAGTACACTGATATATTCTGGGTAGGTAAGATATATTACAGTGCCACTTGTTCCCTGAATTTTTCTCTCTTTCTGCAGTGTAGCTGCTATGTGCCCAAGGGAGCCAGTGTTCCTGGTCCTTTGAGCAATGGGCTTAATATAACCCAAGCTTGTATCACACACATGGCGTGCTCAGGGGGAAACAAAATTTGATGGATGGTTTACAAGCAAGGGATAACATTGATTACCCCAGTGACCATACACCATGGGAGTGGGAGCTGCGCCAGGCATGTTTCCATGGCCAGGAGGTCCTCTTGGTGCCAGACTGGGATGTCTGTCCTGCAGGGTCTGAGGTGTGTTAGTCTGTTCCAGAGGTGGTGTAGCGAAGTGCTCAGGGCACCCACCAGCGACAGACGTGTGTGCGGTACACATGCAGGCAGAGTCGCAGCCCACCTGACTTCAAGTCTTCAAGTTAGAAAAGACTTTTTTTCAAAACTAAGGTATTAAAGCTTACAAATGTCAGCCTTTATCAGCAAAAACCCCTGAACCCCTCCCCCCAAAAAAAAACCCAAACCAACAACCCTATTATATTTTAGGTCAAAGTGTTATCTAGCCCAAGATTTTTAAATATGTGCAAAACGCAGTTTCTGCAGAAGGACCATTAATCAGCCGCTGGAAGAACTGCCTTTTTCAAGCTGCAAAGATGAAAACAAAAAAGCTGTGAGTGCCTGGCCAGCTCCATTTTCCCATTGTAGGGATGGCAGATCTCAGTGCACAAGGGCACCTATATCCATGCAGGCTCCTGCTTCCCTAGCAACATGTTAACATCTTTGCAAAAGCTGTTTAAATACGCCAAGCCACTTGCCACACAAGCTCTACATGGCAGTTTCCCTGTTGACACATGCTTTTGTCTGCTCAGAGGAGGTGCTCTGTAAACATAAATGTTAGATGGTTATGTTACTTATTTCTGGTTATTGGTTCTAAATTAGTAGCTCAGAGGCACATACCTTTCACATAGGCAGGGCAGGGACTGCCTCTCTTCTCCCTGCCTTCGGAAACTTTGACCTGCTAAGATCACAAGCTGTAGGAAAACTTGGAGGCGAAGTCCCAGGTATTGCCAGCAGTAAAAGCCTGGACTAAACAGATTAGGTGGGTCTGAAAGATGTTTTAAGGGACCTTGGACAATCTAAATCAGTTTCCACATATCACAGGCAAGAGTAATTTCAAGACTGATTTTGATAGCATGAAGGCTTCTTCCTTAATATAGGAATTGTCTGTGTAACTTATACATACATATATATAAGTTTTTCTGTTTGGCAGTGTGGAATATGAGGAATTGAAACTTCTCCACACCCCTTTGATTAGCACAGGAGTGGCAGCAGGAATTTTTTCTGTCTTAGTCATTCTGGGCAACCTTTGAGCCCAGTTTTTCCACCCTGTTCCCATTAAGAAGCTGCAAAGGCCACATGAGCGAGCCCCCAGCCAGCTGGGAGGTGTCAGCTGCCTTCAAAGCCTCATCCAGCCTTTCCGTGATAAATCCATGGTGAGGTGTGTAATGTGAGCGGTATCAGCCCCATATCCCACACAGTTCCTGTCCCAGCAGGAATAAAAGTTTTGTAAAAACCTGAGTACAAAAGGGAAAACTCAGTTTTTGAACTTTTTAAGTCACTTTATGGAGTAGTAAAGGATATTCAGTTTGGGTCTTGTCTATAACTGACAGTCCTGGCTGTAGGTTTTATACTGCAGGAGTGGGGTGGCAGAGCCATGAAAACTGAGCTGTTGTCTCCAGGATCCTCCAGTGCAGATGGCAAAGGACATTGTTAATTTGCACACAAAAGAAATGAAGAATCCTGTCTGCACATTTTGGGCTGAGATAAATGAATTTTTTGTTGTCAGTCTGGCTTGGCATCACCTTTCCAATTCTCTTTTGTTTTGTCTCTCCGTGATTCATCTCTCCATTTTACTTCTCTTTTGTTTGTTCCATAATTACTGGCTTAACCTGGAGGCACGAGGCTTCCTTGTGGAAACATCACCATGCTGTCAATCAGCAAAGGAGAGGTGGTACAGCTGGAGCAGTCCTTCCTCCCTCTCAGGAGTGAATGAATCATCCCTTGAATATGCAATATCACCCAGGACAGGAGCCAGGATCCTCAACAGGCACATGAATTCCAGCATCTCTGGAAACATTATTTCCACATTTTGAGCAGACTAAGAGACAGTAAGTAAATAAGCAAGCTGTGGCATTTGCAATTTCTGTAGTTTTATTTAAAGTGACTGCCTGTGCTCTAAATGCTTCTGTGGGCATTAAAAATACAAAGAGAAAAGCATGTATCCTTGATCTGATACAGCCCAAGGCAGCTTCACAGTATGGCCCATTTAATGCCATTGAGCAGTCCACTGAACAATTAAAAACCCACCAGAAAAAGTAACTGCTTGCTTTCCCCAGAAAGATCACATGAACCAGTGCTCCCCAAAACCTGTGTTGCTGGTCTCTGTACTTCTCCTTTGAAACAGTGCCAGTTGTGTCTCTTGGTCATGCGTAGAGATGTTGCTTATTACCTATGCACAGGACCAGCACAAGGCACATGGGGTCCTTCTCTCATTTCTTGTTCAGAAGTGTTTTCTCTCCAATGAAAAGGCCAGTTTTCCATGTTTGCTCCTGGCTAGTGGCTGGGATGTAGCCCGGGAACCAGGGAAGATTTGCTGCATGATCAGGTAGTCCATGATGCAGCGTTTTGTAATTTGTGAGAGTGCCAGAGCACTGGAACAGGTTGCCCAGGGGGGTTGTGGAGTCTCCTACGTTGGAGATGTTCAAGGCCCGCCTGGACAAGTTCCTGTGTGATGTAATTTAGGTTACCCTGCTCTTGCAGGGGGGTTGGACTAGATGATCTTTTGAGGTCCCTTCCAACCCTTAGGATTCTGTGATTTTGTAGCATCAACTGTTTTTCCTAAGCTCCTGTGTGTTGTGTTTATGAATTCAATAGAACTGGCCCTGAATGAATATAAAATCAGATTTCACTGTTGAATGTGGGAGAAATACAATGGGAGAGGCACACTGATCCCATCAAGCAGAGAAATAATGGTCCGAAGGGCTACAATATCATCATAACAACTCTGTTATTAATACCAATAGCTAAGGCTTTTTCTGCTTTGTTTTTGTGCAGAGGTTATAGCTACATGTTAACCTTCATCAGTCCTTCTGACAATAACAGTGAAAGTGAAATACCATTGAAATTGTCTTGCTAAATGTTTAAACCACTCTGGCACTTTTCCAGGCAGTATTTGTGCCCCTGTTTATGCTGCAGACCCTGGTGACCTTAGAATACTTTTATTTACGACAGCAGAAGCATCATTTCCATGGCAACATCCTTTTCAAGCTGCAGATTGAAGATTGAAATTTCCTGAGCAATAGAAGAAGCAATGGTGGATTTTTTTTAGCCCTAATCAGCTAGTAGCAACTTTCATGTGCAAAATGATCAGCCACGACGAATCATTTAAAAGCTGCATTATCATCATAAAGATCGGCATGGCTAGCCTAAAAATAAAAGAGTTAGATGCAGTTGTTTAATGGAAATGAAGATCATGCAATGATATGCTCACTGCCACTCCAGTAAATTGACTTCAACTTGCTCTGCGATGTAGCCTGATGAGGAACAGAGCAGTTTACCTCCCTAGAATGACACATTATTTACCGGAAGACTGCTACATAATTATAATCTTATATGGTTGCAGACAGTGCTTTCCCATATTGGAGGAGATGACAAAGTCTGTTTGAAAATGATCCAAGCTATCAACAAAGAAATGTTATTAACAGATACGTGGGTTGGTAGCTCATGTGAAATTGCACTTAGTGCTTTCTGCCTTCAGAGAGCACCAGGGTGGAGATGATCTGTGAGACGGAAAAGCCGCCTGTTCATACAAGGATGCCAGCAGTTATAGAATCATAGAATAGTTAGGACTGGAAAGGACCTTAAGATCATCCAGTTCCAACCTCCCTGCCATGGGCAGAGGCAACTCACACTAAACTTCCTGTACTTCCTTTACTGTAAGTAAAAAACTTCCTCCTTATATCCAACCTAAACTTCCCCTGTTTAAGTTTGAACCCATTACCCCTTGTCCTGTCACTACAGTCCCTAATGATGAGTCCCTCCCCAGCATCCTTATAGGTCCCCTTCAGATACTAGAAGGTTGTTATGAGGTCTCCACGCAGCCTTCTCTTCTCCAGGCTGAACAGCCCCAACTCAGCCTGTCTTTGTATGGGAGATGCTC
>NDXB01017393.1:0-11861 GCA_002631895.1 Agapornis roseicollis | reverse complement strand
GGATACGGTTGCTTTCTGGGCTGCAAGCGCACACTGCAGCCGGCTCATGTTCGTGTTCTCATTGACCACCACCCCCAAGTCCTTCTTTGCAGGGCTGCTCTGAATCTCCTCTTTAATAGAGTAGGACTGAGGATTTAAAAGACAGCAAATAAGGCAGCTTCCTAAGAGCTCATCTCAGTCTCCCCTGTTCTGGCAGGTTCAAGCCATTCCCCTTGGCCTGTCCATACAGGCACTTGTCCCAAGACCCTCTCCAGGTTTCCTGCAGCCCCTTTAGGCACTGGAGCTGCTCTCAGGTCTCCCCTTCAGGAGCCTTCTCTCCCCCAGGCTGCCCCAGCCCAGCTCTCTCAGCCTGGCTTCAGAGCAGAGCTGCTCCAGCCCTCGCAGCATCTCTGTGGCCTCTTCTGGACTTGATGGGGTTCAACCTCTTTATATAGCTAAGGAATAGGGAAAAGCTTTGCTTATGTTCATGGCAATGAAGTACATGGATATGGTAATGGTAACAGTAATAGAAAGATGTGATCAATCTCCTACACAAAGTGATTTTAGAAAGCAGTGACAGACATCAAGTGACTGCAAGACTTTACCTCTTGTTTTGGTGTCTGTACATAGTTCATCTTCCATGCTGCAGCTCTTTTAGTCATTCATGACACAAAAGGTGTAGAAGAAGATTCATATTTCTTTGGAGATTAATTGATTTGCCCAAGGTAAAAAAACCCAAACCACCAAGTGGCAGCACTAGGATGTCAGCACTGGCCTCCTCAGCACGCTCCAGTTGCCATCCTATGCTGGAATTTGAGTTATGACATTCAAACCTCCATCAGAAGATGCCTTTCCTAAAGCAACATGGGGTGCAAGTTAATTTTATGTCACATTCTACCTAGGAACATATTCCCAGCTGGAAAAAAAAAGAAGTCTGTGATTTCAGCTTTTGACAGAGCTTCCATAAAACTATATAGGGAATAAGAGTGATTCTGGATGGTTTAGGTGTGATGGTGTTACCTGAAAGAGACATCTCGTTGCACACTGGACACCCTGCGGTATCCTGCTTAATCCCTGAGCTGCTTCTCTGGAAGACATGGGTCTCAGATCACTCTTACGTTTCATCTGTCAGACCCATTAAGATGTCGTGGGAACCTCAGAGTGACTAAAATGGTGCTCAGTGCCTCTGTGGATCTGAATGGCCTTTTTCTCATGCATTGAGCATTAAATGTTTTGAGTATATATATGTTCCCTTTCGTTTGCACTGGTTACAGATGTCAAAGTAGTGCAGAGGATCTAGCCTTTGCAAGTGATGCCAAAGTATTTCATAAAACATATATGATCCAAGAAATAAAATGCACATATTGGGAGCATTTCTCTTTCCAAACCACACTGATACCAGCAGTTTTTCACCAGATTCCATATGCAGCACTTAAGTCAGTGGGAAGGCTGTTGCTCCAGGCAGAACACAAACCTCAGTGCAGTGGGACTGACTCTGTCCACATGCAGTATATGGATAAAGGCTTGGAAATACGGTTCCTAACACCACAACCAGCTAACAGGGCTTGGGAACTGTAGGAAAGGCTGACCTATGTATATCAATCTGTCCCTAGCATTGGGCAGGACTGCAGATGGTTGCCTTGATATTACTGCTTGCCTTTTATAAACAGCTGATTATGATTTATGAACAGTATCTCCCCTTACTTGCACTACAACACATATATGACTGTGTAATTCAGGTTCAGAGCCAATTTGGCAGAGCTCACGTGTGTTTTGACACTAAATGCACACAGTGAGTCACTCAAAGTGAAAGATCCCTGTACCTAAAAGTCAAAGCAGAGGGAGGAAGAACATCCCTGACTTGGGGCAAAGTGTTGGAAGCAGTGGCGAGAGGGCTGAGGTGAAGGGTGGATTTCAGAACCTGCCAGCTCTGCTCCCTGCTGTGGTGTCCAGTCACAGCACTGGGGACAGTGGGACATGACTCAGAGAGACAAAAATCCATTGTGTCGAGGCAGAAAAGGAAACAGAAGCAAGGTGGAGACCAGTTGATTTAACATGTCTCTAGAGGCGTATAAAGCACAGGAAGAATACATCATGGAGTGAATTATTTCTTGCCTCTTTTCAGGTCCTTCCTCCTCCAAACTGTTTTTCTTGCTTTTCCCTCTGTAGACTCCACCTCTTTCTTCTGTCCACACATTTCCAGACTGGTTTGTGTTGAAAGGGACCTTAAAGCTCATCCAGCTCCAACCCCTGACACGGGCAGGGACCCCTTCCACTGCAGCAGCTTGCTCCAAGCCCCTGTGTCCAACCTGGCCTTGAGCACTGCCAGGGATGGGGCAGCCACAGCTTCTCTGGGCACCCTGGGCCAGCGCCTCAGCACCTGAAAACAGGGAACAGCTTCTGCCTCAGAGCTCAGCTCAGTCTCCCCTGTTCTGGCAGGTTCAAGCCATTCCCCTTGGCCTGTCCCTACAGGCCCTTGTCCCAAGCCCCTCTCCAGGTTTCCTGCAGCCCCGTTAGGCACTGGAGCTGCTCTCAGGTCTCCCCTTCAGAAGCCTTCTCTTGTCCAGCTCTGCCCCAGCCCAGCTCTCTCAGCCTGGCTCCAGAGCAGAGCTGCTCCAGCCCTCGCAGCATCTCCATGGCCTCCTCTGGCCTCGCTCCAACAGCTCCACGTCCCTCTTGTGCTGCTGCCCCAGAGCTGGATCAGGGCTGCAGGGGGGATGTCCCCAGAGTGCAGCAGCGGGGGAGAATCTCCCCCCTTGACTGCTGCTCATGCTTCTTTTGATGCAGGCCAGCACATGACCGATATAAAGTTTTCTTGTCCCTTTGGACAAGGGACCCAGTAGAAATACGAGGGAGAGTGAAGAGTTGCCATAAGGTCTGGTTTTCTGAATGGCAGATCAGAGGCAGGGCATAAAGCTGCTCAGAAGGTAACAGACTCCTTCCTTCTTGTTGTCCTGGAGCTGTGGAGCCTGAACCAGCTGTCAGCAACTGTCTCTCCCTAATTGCCTTGGCAGCAGTATTTAATCTCCCGGTTGCTTGGCCCGAGGTGTGTGTTGACATGTCAGAGTCGGCAGGTTGCAGCTGCTTTCTGTGCCGGGCGAACACACTCCTCATGCCCACACCAATGTCACAGGAGAGCAGGACTCATTCCTGAGCTTCTGGACAGGCTCCAGCCCTCAGGGATGTTCCCTGGGCTGAGGGGAGGATGCTTATTGATCTTTTGTGCTGGCCCAACACATGTACATAATCACGTATACACACACTCACATGCATGCATATGCACATATATATATTCTGGATATAGAAATGCATATATCCTATACATGTATCCCTCATCCTTAGCTTGAGACCACTTGGCCTGAAGGTGTTTTTCATGATTTCATGCTATTCTTTGATCACCATGTGAGAATAAATTAGGTTCTAAACTCAGCTATGGAATATTTAGCAGTGAACAATATTCAGTGTTTTACCAGTAGGGAGGGCAGGCTGTGAAAATAAGTCTCTCAGGAGGCTTGCACCTCAAGACAACTTAGTAGTCAGACCAGGGTTGGGTTTAAACTCTAGTCCAAGCAAATAGACTAGACCTTTGCAGAACTGACTCTGGGAACTGAGACACTGGCCTCTGAAATAGTACTGTAGTGAAGCTGGTGTTCATAAAGCCATGAATCCCTGTTTACAGAGCTGCTGAATTTGGCTGAGGAAAACACTTTGAAATGAAACTTGCCCAGTTTCTTCAACTTCTGCACCTTGAAAATCACATTAAGTAAGCACAACACTTACTTTATGTGCTGTAAGCATTCAGGTAGGATTACTTCTGCAAGTTCCTCAATGATTCACAAAGCAGGGTAACACTGGAGGCATCCTACAGAAGTAGGAATTGAGGCTCAGGGAGGTTGGGTGATTAGGTCATTAATACATTGTGCAATCCTGGGCTGAGCAGGAACCTAGAGCTAGCGTTCAGCCCTCAGAACATCACTACAGAATGAAATGGTTACTGCTTTAATGTGGCGTTGCTGTTCTAAAAGAACAGGTTATAAGTTACATGGAATATGTACTGGAGGAGGGACTTTTCTCAAGGAAGTTCCCCTGACTTAGCCCTGCACAAAAAAGACCGGATCACATTTTAAGGCTAATAAGAATTGTAATACTACTTCCTTAGGCTGATTTGGAAGGGCCAGCCAATAACAATTTTGTGCTTAGTAAAATCACTGCTGTATCATTAAAGATATCATAAAGGAGGAAAGAAAAGCAGTAATGCTAAAATAATTTTTGTGTTTGTTTTCAAAGGATAACAATTGCATAATACCAAGAACGCTTCTTTACTGAGATTACCATAATTCCAATGTTTAAATTGAGTGTAGTAAATGAATGTTTAAATTGAATGTAAGTTATAAGCCCATTTTCCTCTTGGCTCCTTTCATTCAACTAAGCAGGAATGAAAAACAAGATTGAGAAGTCACTTCAAGACAGTCCGTAAGGTTTTTGTGATAATCTGGTGACAATGAATGGTGCCTCAACTGCATTGTCCTACTTTAAATTGAAGCTTTTGATGTTTGCCTTTGTGCTAGTGGCTTTTTTAAAGATGATCTAATGCCGTGTTGGTGGGAAGTGATCCATGGTCGGTGGAGATGCAATTAAATAAGCAGCTCACTGTTGTTACAGATGGCACAAGTCTTCATCCTTTTGACAGCTATAAACTCAATCATCTTCACCTAATGACAGATTTAAACTCATGTAACATGGTGCCTTGTCTGGCTGGGCCAACACTATTTATATGTGTGTTATCATTTCCAGTAGTATAAACAATATCCAGTTTCAGATGCTCACTCTTAATCTACAGGTGATGTTTTCCATTGGCATTTCTTCAGCATTACGGAATACTTTAGTCACAGGCTTCGCAGTACTTTAACTCAATCTCAGTTTTCATTTGGGGAAGGTTCTCAGGTTCTCACAAATATATCTTACAAAATTAATGTTGCTATACATAACTAGACACTATATTGACATTTTTAGACAAGGATTGTGACACTGAATGAAAATGTGGGAAGGAAACCTTCAGAACTCATCTACAAACGGCTGTAATGTTGGTTTTCTGCATAGGCAAACAGCCTGATTCTTAAAGATGGGAATTTCCCTTTTCATCTCAGTAAGATTTTACCATCTTAACATTGTAACTCATAATAGAGTATCAACTCTAGTTATTTTGGTTTGGTCATTACAATAGATGGAACTTGAACAGATGAAATCTGATTTTGCAGTTTGTTTCTATTGATCTGCTATTTATATACTGTCATTGAGCTGTATTTTTCACCCTTAAGAAAATAACAAAAGGCAATAAAGTGAATGGAAATAAGCAACATTGCCCTAATTCTTCTCCAGCTGCACCTGTGCCTATAACCTTAGCACAGCTCTACCACTGTAATCCAGTGACTGGATTCATATTCGGATGTGGACTCACAGGTGCAAATGGCAATTCACTGGGGCACAAAATCCCATGAATCAGCACCAGCATCTTAAATGATGGCACGAGACCAGAGCAATGTGATATCAGCACTTAAATATTTTAGCTTGACAGATTTTTGTTCAGATTTCATCTTTGAGATGGAAATATGAAGTGTTTATGCAAGGCTTATGACTGTTACATGTTTATGCAAGCCTTAAGACTGTTTCTTTTGGATATTAAAGAGCCACGTGCTTTTTTGTATTGCACGTCCTTGACTTGCTGGCAAAAATGCCTTTTCTTGTTAGAGCAAGAGCTAAAGCTCAAAATAGTGCCTAGGATGATGATATATGCAGGTTCACAGGTGGAGCTTTTGTCTCACAATTGGTTTTAACTCATCACTCTGAGATATTAGTAATTGGAAAAATAGGAAACTTCTACTCTTCACATGAAACCATGACAGAATGTAGGGATCTAAATATCAGTTCCCAAAAAGTGGATGCCAGCCATATTTCAAGTCAGCGGAATGAGCACAAAGTGTCCAGTTTGGATTTAACATATGACTGGAGTACATACAGTCCTACCTTCTGTTATGAAAGGGCTGAAGTGAATCAAGTTTGGCATCTTCTTGTAGCTAGATGTGATCCTTTTTTCTTGCATGAGCAAACTCTTACATGGGGAAGTCCTGCACAGCTAGAAGGGAGTAAAAGTCTTCTCTAAATTGTGGTAGCCTATAGGTTGAATCAAATCTCTTTAAACTTCAGATGTAAGAACAGAACTTGCTATAGGAAGTTATGATGAGACTTTAGGGTATGTTGATACAAAAGGCTTATTAACTGCAATTTCCAAAACTCTTGACATCATTTTACCACTAGAAATGGTTGAATAGTGCATGGTTCCAATACTGGTTTGGGGTTGGTAAATCTTCACACAGGGACTAAATACCGCATGTATGACAATGAAGAAATGTTAAGGCTTGTTTATTAGAATGCAAGAGTATCACCCTGCTCAATGCCCCAGACACACATCACCTTGTGATATGAACATAGAGATGATTTAAGATTGCATGAGAGAAACTGAATAAAAGCCCCCAACACTTTATGTAGACCATGAATTTAAACCTCCTGCCCCATTGCATCATGCAGATATTTTCATATGGATCCAATAAAACTGTGCAATGCTCCAGATCTGTGGGTAAAATCAGCTCTTTCTCATAAAGAAAGTGGTTAAGTATAATTTTCAGTTTACAGTTGGAAGTGGCATGGAAACTGTGAGTAATAGACAATGCAACAAGTAGGCATGCAACTTATTCCAATCCCTAGTAACAATTACTGTTGTTTCAATTGTATCAATATGCTGTGTACATATCACACACATGTATAGAGAAATATAAACCAAAATCTTTATAGTCTAATCACAAGCTTTCTTGTGAGGATGAAAAATAGGGCAACAGCTCACATTATAGCAGGCTAATAGGACCAGAAGTGAAAGACAGCTATGTGTAATACATCACACATGTATCCCCCCAAAGGGTTGAATAATTCAGTCTAACCATGCTAAACCAAAATAGAGCACATTAAAACCTAGGCATGTCCAGTCCAAACCTGCAGATTTTATTAAGCTGTGCTGTAAAAACTGGGATTTAGATACTCATGTACTTCCCCCCTCCCCTTCCCTTACTGCAGCTATCTTTGTGTTTCTGGCTTCAACCAGGAGCTGCTCATGCCATCAGTTTGTTAAGATCAAAAGTTGTTTGTGCTCCAAAAGATGTAGACACATCCTCTCTGTCTCAATTGGAGGGTGACTGAAAACCTGACCGTGAACCATGAGAGCATGGAAATGGGGCTGTTCGGCTGACACTTCATAAAATGACAGAAAATAGGGCTGAGGGGATATCCCTTCTCTATTTTACTGTGTACCTCCCCAGATTAACTCTATTTTTATAGGCCTGCTGGAGGAAGCATGTTTTGGGAATGGCAGAAAATGTTCTGAAAACATATTTCCCAAAGAATTCCTTTGACAATACATGCCATTTTGGCTGACTTGATCAATTCCTCAGTCAGATCTATCCTGCAGACAGCTACAGTGTTGGCTTACTGATCAAGTTTCCTGTTTTCTTTCAGTGTCCCTAAGGAGATTATCTCCTGGCCCTGCTTTTTTACATACAGTTACACTGGTCCTGTTCCCTTCTAAAATATTTCTGTTACAAATATGGCAACTGTTGGCATACAAACCCAATATTAGCATGCCATCTATCACATTCTGTTTGACAGCAAGATGTGTATACACTATACACCCAGTCAGGTTGCCATGAACTAGCAAATCTTTCTGATTATTTAGATTCAGAAAAGCAGATTTCATCTGACCAAAGAAATATTTCTTACCTTTGATTTATGCACAGTCCTATCACAGTCCCATAAAATCCTCCTCGGCACACAACATAAAGCGAATGAACATATCCTAATCCATATGCGAGGACTCAGAGCTGGCTGAGTCTTGGGTCTGACCAAGAACCAAAGAGTTCTAGCTGGATCATATGCTTGCTGTGAAACCAGAGATGGAAATGAGTCTGTCAAGTCCTAACTAGCATTTTATGACAAATTTAATTCAGCGAGATTATATTGTTCAGTATGCTGTCAGGCTTGCTCAGGCTTGTATATTGTGTGTATGCATCTTGACCAGCTGATACATTTTCATAGTATGCTGCATTCAAGAGCTTCTAATGAAAGCATATAAAAATTAAAGCAAATTTTGTTTCACCCTGTGATTTTTAGAAGCCACTACTTAAAAAGGATTATGTCAAGAAAAATCAAAGCTATAGTCTGTGATGGCTCTACTTTTATACTGGCTGTCAGCAGTATATAAACCATTAATTTCTGCAACTGAATGTAGAGTCAACTAACTGATTTTAAGCTCTTTATTAAGCTTGAAGCCTAGATCATACATGTATTGTACTCTTTTCAGACTTGTTATGGACTTAAGGGGCTTCTATAAGTGTTGTTCCACTGTCAACAGAAAACACAAAAGCTGACTTGAATGTTTTCTGTAGACTGTTTAGTGGCTCCCACCTCCTCCAGAATGAAGGTCCCAACCAAGCTTTCATACTGATCACTGAGAAAAGGGCAGTGTTTGACTGAAAGAAGCAGAACAGCACACATTAAAAGCTGCCCAGTGTTGCAAGTCAATCATTCCCTGCTACTGCCATTCTCCAATACTGCTATAAAAGATGAGTGATACAACAAAGCCTTAAAGGAAGCTTCAGGTGGTAGGAATACCCTCAATATTCTTCAAAAACATCTTTCTCCCATCCAGCTGAATGGAAGTTGCCAATGAAGACAAGGACCCTACCACAGCCTGCAGGAGACTGACAACCTGAACCTTC
Organism: Agapornis roseicollis; assembly: GCA_002631895.1. Taxonomy (NCBI): domain Eukaryota; kingdom Metazoa; phylum Chordata; class Aves; order Psittaciformes; family Psittacidae; genus Agapornis; species Agapornis roseicollis. The sequence continues at coordinate 3,060 of NDXB01017393.1, read as the reverse complement.
ACAGAGACGTTCCCCCTCATCCCCCTTCCACTGCCTACTCTGCAAGCTCTCCAAACCATTGCTTCCATTTCTATTTCTATTCCTATCCTGCCTGGTTTGTATCAAGTCCCACAAAAGAACTATTAAACCATCTGCAGTGTTAATGATATTTTGTATAAGAGGGAAACAGTCTGCAGACATACCTGTGAGTATGATTTATAACATTGGAATTAGAGGCTCTTTGACTGGCTTTGAGCAGGTGTCCTTTCTGTTGAGCTCCATAGAGTAGCACCCATGGGATAATCCAAGCACATCCAGTCACTGACAACTTGCTTTACTGATAAAATAACCAAGCTATAGTATGACTTAAATCAGCTTAGATCAGCTATTTTCCTAGGCTAGGTTGCTTTCCAAGCTTGCCCTGGAATTGTCAAAATGCTTGATGAAGAATACTAACGAGATATTTCTGGACCATGTACCAACTGGTTATTGGACTCCTTAAGCCAGGGTATCCAAGCCTGACATTGTCAGATCTCTGCTTTAAAGACGGAAAGAAGCATGAATGTAAATGCTGAGGCAGAGGCAGACATAGATGTAGATGGCAGCTTACTGAAAACCAAGCCACTGAGGATTAGATCTTCCATTCATAGGCCCAATAGACTTTTCAGGCCAACTAGCAGCCCTTCTACCTTTCTCCTTTCCAAAATCCCTTTAAAACGAAACACAGAATCATAGAATCATAGAATAGTTAGGGTTGGAAGGGACCTTAAGATCATCTAGTTCCAACCCCCCTGCCATAAGCAGGGACACCTCACACTAAACCATGTCACCCAATGCTTCATATGGATATATGCATTAGCATCAACATAATTAATCTTTGAATCTATGATTAAAAGGTTTTAACATGAAGGGATGGGAACTTTATTCGTAACTCCTACATGTACAGGTTCCTAACACATCTTTTGGCCTGTGGAATGGGAAAAAGGTTCACTCCCAGGTAATTAGCAGCTTGATCCTGAATAGCTGAATCATGAGAAACAAATTCAAGCTATAAGCATTCTATTCTAGGATACCATCAGATTCTGTAGGAAATACCAACCCTACAAAAGAGAAGCACGTCTGCCATTGTCCTCCTGTGTCTGTCAGTATGATTGTTAGATAAACCTACAGTTTAAAGGCAACTATTTGAAAAATAGTCTCCAAAACATTCCAAACCATTGTGGCAACGTAAGTCCAGTTCATTAAAAATGTTCATGGAAGTGGCCATGGGCTCACATGTTGAGAGCACATTTCAATACAATGTCATCCATGATCAAAATAACAATCAAATTCTTGTTAATCTCAAACTAGTGAAGCATTATTTTAATCTGATTAGTTCATCTAGTGGGAAAGGCAAGAAGTGACTTCAACACCTGAAGATCTATAAAAGGTTTGGGTCAGCAGAGCCAATATTTATAGAATCCCAACGGGGTTTGGGTTGGCAGGGACCTTAAAGCTCATCCAGTTCCAACCCCTGACATGGGCAGGGACCCCTTCCACTGCAGCAGCTTGCTCCAAGCCCCTGTGTCCAACCTGGCCTTCAACACTGCCAGGAATTGGGCAGCCACAGCTTCTCTGGGCACCCTGTGCCAGCGCCTCAGCACCTTCACAGGGAACAGCTTCTGCCTCAGAGCTCAGCTCAGTCTCCCCTGTTCGGGCAGGTTCAAGCCATTCCCCTTGGCCTGTCCCTACAGGCCCTTGTAAAATGTCCATCTCCAGAATTCTTGTCCTGGAAGCTGCTCCAAGTTCAGTTCAGTGTTGTGCTTTACAGCCCGAACCAAACTTTACTATGTATGAAAGGACAAAAACATCATAGTCAGTTCTCAAACATCTGCATAAGCTTTCTAGTGTCTAGCCAGCTAATTTTATCTCTGAAATTCTGCATGCGAAACACACATTCTTCTCGTTACATGGCAACTTGAAATCAACAAGCAATCCTTTCTGAAACAAAGCCTCAGAGCTATTCCTGCAAGAAGAACAGCAGTGGAAAAGAGATATACTAAAAACCTCCAGCATTTCCAAATAGCTATTACAGTCTGTAATGCTGTAACATGTTTTCAAAACAGTTATTTTAGGACACGCACACTTCAGGATCAGACTCTTGGTCTTAGAAAGATCTGGACTAAGTAGACATCAACCTGTAGACTACTGTATAGGTTATGCGGATTGTAAAACAAGCTAGACAAGAGATCAAGAAACTATAGAACCTCAAAGTAACCACTGTATTTTTTCTGGTAAGAAGGAAAGTTCCCTTTTCCTTGTAAGACATTCCCTTTGCCTTTCTGTAATGTCTAAACACGATGGTTTGAGTCTAGGCATTTTTAAATGTAAAGAACTAATAAAAAATTACTTACCCAATTTTCCTCTAGATTAAAACTGAAAATGTAACACTTTGTCCCTGATTTTATAACCTTCTGCACTCCTTCACTCCTAGTTGGTGTATGGATCCCCTTTCTCCCTGGATCACATGAAAGTGTTCTATTAATGTGAATTGGCTTATGCTTGAGAACACTATGCTGGACAGCTATGAAGTGTAAGGAATCCGAGCCAGGGAGCTGTAGGGCTATGACACATCAGTTCTTCACAGGAATTCTCAGTTACTGGATGAGAACAACATGAGATAGGTCCTGTACACTGAGTGCAGACTGTTGTTGTTAGCATGCTGTTTGTTTAAGGCAGTGAGGCAAGTTCCATGATACACCAATGTAACTGGGATTTTACCCTCTGGGTTTTCACTCCGGCACTCTAACTCCTAAGTACTGGGCTGTCCCTCTCGAATGAATAACTTAGCAAAGTTTGAGAGAATGAATCAGTTTAGCATGTGACAAATATATATATCCACAGCATGTCTAAAAGTGAGAGAAAAGAGTTGCAAGTCAGCATTGCTCCACATTATTTATAGAATCATAGAATAGTTCGGGTTGGAAAGGACCTTCAGATCATTCAGTTCCAACCCCCCTGACATAAGCGGGGACACCACACACTAAACCATGCCACCCAAGGCTTCGTCCAACCTGGCCTTAAACAATGCCAGGGATGGAG